>NEWO01000895.1:68652-101142 GCA_003013225.1 Phalaenopsis aphrodite
ACTCAAGATGAGTCACCCTTAGGATTGCTGGACCTTAGGGTTGACCTTGGGTGTTGGTCTGGAGCTAAGGTATTCACTACACTCATCTACACTCACAATCACTCACAACCCTGAACTCAAATTTTTAGCCTAGATCCCTTGATCTTTTGGGATACTCATGTAGATAGTACTCTAAACCTACAAGCCCTAGAGCTATGGTCTGGCTAGAACCACTACATAGAGGACCCAAAACAGGGTTTCCATTGGTCCATAGCTTATTGGTGATGATTGGTACCTCAACTCTACCAAAATACCCATCTTCACCTTTTACCCCTAAAACACCCCGTAAATACCAAAATACCCCTCTTGGGCTCAAAATCCCAAAAATTCCAAAAATTCCTAGAAAATCCCAATAAATCCAAAATATTTCCAATTTTATTTCTCTCAACTACCACATGACCCATTTTGGCCAATTTAGCCATCTTTAACCAAAATCCCCAAATTGCTCTTTAAAGATCCAAATTTCCCCAAATCCAACTCAAATCTCCATCAATTTGATTTCAATTGACCCAAATTTCAATCTTAAACTAAAATTAACTTTTTATATGACCAAACTAAACCAAATCAAAGCTCAATTGGTCCATGGTTTGAGCCCAATTTTGATTTAGGTCAAAACCCCAATTTTGACAATATGACCGAATCTCACCAAATTGAACCCATAGCCTAGTCAATTGGCCTCCATTATTGTTTAAAAATCTTTATAACATTCCTATACATCAAAATCAATCATAAATCGTCCTTGGTGAAGTCTCAAATCCGTTTGATTTTGGCCTAAATCCAAAATTCCCAAATTTAGCCCCAAATTGGCTAAGTCCCCAAATTTCACCCAATTGATTGCCTTAACCTCCAAATTGGCATCCAATTCATGTTGGAAACTCTTCATGAGGTCCCTATTGACCATTTATAACAATCAATTTGGAATTAGCCCAAGGCTAACCCAAGCTAGACCCAAGTATAGCCCAACATGACCAAATTGATTAAAGTTCAAAATTCCCTCAAATTGACCCTTCAATTGAGTTCAAAACCACTTCCATTCTTCACCAAAGTTGTTCCTTATGACCATCTACACCAAATGAAACAATTAATTAGGCCAATTGACATGGCTAGCCTAGCCCAAACTCAAGCTTTGGTCATTTGCACGCACTTGGACCCTTTCAACAAAAATTGACTTAACCATGTCTGAGCCACCAAAGTAATGATTTAACAGCCACAAAAACCTTCCTATAGACCAGGCTAAACCCTCCTAAAACCACCATGACAAGATATGGACCAATGGATCCCAAATTAAAGGATTTTACCCATTTTTTGGCCTAGCTTAAAATATCTCCAACATCATCACTTACCCTTGGGAGATAATCATCACTAGCCACCCCTAACCTCCCTGAGCCAAAAAGTGACCAATGCCTGGCCGGCCAGCCACCTTGGTGGCTGGAAAATGGCCAAAACCATGGCTAAGACATGGGATTTTCACCCAATTTAAACCCAAAGGCCAAATTAGCCCAGGTGCTCATTGGAGCTTCTCTGCCCTCCACATAAGCAACCAAATGCACTCCTCAATTGGCACTGGAAGCCAGCCTAAGACACTTTATTTAAACTCCCCCTCCATGGCAAAAGAGGGAGAGATTGAAATTATTTATAGAGACTCTGTAAAACTTCTTCAAGAGCTTCCTGGAGACCTCTTGAGCTTAACAAAACCTTCCTTAGCCACTCAAATCCATTGCTTGAGTTCAATTTTGGAGCTCAATTTCAAGCACAAAACAGGACATCCTCCAAACCTCCACCAAATTCAAATTACTTGCACCCACACCATCCCAACATCAAGAGAAGAAGATCCCCCATAAAAGCCCCATCAACCGACCACCCTAAGGTGGACTTCGACCAAACTCACAAATTTGCCTTGGTCGAATTTGGGTCTAGGCATTTCACCACAACCAGAGGCTCCGTCCCTAAGCTTCTGACATCCACATAAAGCTTCTACAAGCATCCAATCGAGGCTACCCCTCTTGGACCAAGGTATTCAAAGTTAAACCTTTACCGAGATTCTTTTAATTATTCATGAATATACATTAAATTTAAGAGTTGATCAACCGTATGGATGTGTTCTACTAGTCAATACGAGCATTTAAAAAAAACTTCACTCAATTTCGTTTAGAATCGAGTGAGCTATCAGCGTTTTAAAATGGACGGTTTTCGGGTCCAGTTCATTTGGGACGATGACCCGTGACCGTCAGATCGAGCGTGTATTGATCGGATGGCCCTGATCGCGTCGGATAGACCGCGGTCTGAGATGGGCGGGAATGAGCTGGCAGGCGGCGCCAATCACGCAGCGACACGTGGCCTACTCGACCCGTACAAGGTTGACATGGATAAGTAGGAAAATAGGGGCATTTTGATATATATTTAATCCCCAAAACTTCAAAAATACATAACTTTATGTAGAAAAATAAAAAAAAAATACCCTCTTGCTCAGTAAACAGAGGAGAACAAAGTGAAATAAATTTCAAGTCCATTTGATGCAAAAAATATTTTTAATTAATTATATACTATTTAGAATTATTTGATTCTCCATGCATATTGACACATCACCTTGGCTTGAAATTTTGACATATTGTAGCCTCTCTAAGTGGAAATATTCTCTAATTTTTCCAATGTCAGAGGAGGTTCCTGTATAGAGATCCATATTTTTCAAGTTATTTCACATTATTTACTTAAAATAATCATCAAAATTAGCATCTTCATTATAAAATCCTAAGAAAATTTTGAAGGTCCGCCATGACTAGAGAAACCTTTGGAAATAATTTCATGGGTCAAGTCATTTAAAACATCCTTAAATTTTCCAAATACTAAATCAGTAAAATAATTAAATTTGAAAAATTTAAACAATTAAAGGACTTGATTTTTGATCTACACTATGATTTATGATCCAGAGAACTCATCATAAAAGTTTCAAAATATTTTGAGTTCATTTAATAACTTAAATTGATTTTTAAAGATAAATACTACTCTTAACACTTAAATGATTTTTTAAAAATCAAGATATAACTCAAAAATTATGAAACTTAGTTTTTAATATGCCCTCATAAAATTTAAATAACTTCAACCATAGGGCCACCTGATTTGACTTAAACTCGTCACGACAGGAGCTTGGAGCTAGCTTGGTGGGTAGCACGGACATCTTCAACAGCAAAACCTGTCTTCCCCAGCTAAACCAATCTTTCTTTATTAGACTTAAACAACAAAGCCATAAGACTTCAAGGTCGCTTGCTTATGCAACGTAAATCCTCTCCTTATCTTTAGGCCTTTGCATAGCCCTGCTATACAATATAAGCCCTAACTCATCTTAGGATTTCAAGGTTGTCGTTTGTCATGACCTAAATCCTCACATCTTCCAAGCTATTGGTATGATCATTTCACACGAATGTAAACCCTAACTAATAAAATTGGCAGGATGAAACACCTAAATATTTCTCCTCAAAACTGAAACCAAACATTAGGATAGCTTGGGAAGTCACCGGGGTTCTCCTCTGGATCCATGAAAACCCCTAGTTCTTCTTCCTTTGGATTCTACAATAAAATGTTCCAAATTTTAACCAATCCCCTTTCACACCTCTATGTCCGATTTCATTGAAGAGTCCCACCCTTTGAAATTCCTTGAAGATAATTTTTCTTGATTTTTATCGAGAGTCTTCTTAAGTGACTTTGGTCATTTAAGATGTAATTAACTATAGGGGCTTGCCCTTATAGGAAGCATGTCCGAACCCAGTTTAATATAAACCATATTTAACCATTTATATTAAATAGGGGAATTTGTCGGCAAATACAAAGGTTTCGCAGACCAAACGGATGTTATACTTCCCTTAGTTTATTTGATCAAGCCTCATCCTCAAGTCTTATGTTTATCCTTCGGGATAGATACAGGATTTGAGGTACAGTGCTCTTTCATTTTAAACTATGAAAAATATGAGGTCAGTTTGATTCCATAATTCAATGTCCTTCCGAAGCGGGCAACGGGATTTCGATTCCAGCGACCGACAGCTTCTTACGAGCAACCCCAGAAACCAACCCGAAATAACGCCGACATATCCTAAATAGGTGGAGATGACTTATCTGCCTCGACGATCTCAAAGGATCTGGAAAAGATGAATAGAGTTAAAAGATAAGAATATGAATTCTATGAGGAAATACATGGAAAATTTGTCAATATATTCGAAGGTCTGGAGTTGTACACCAGAGTCTTTTCTGAAAATGAAGAAAGAAGCATTGTTAATTGCATTTTAAAACTAGAGACAGAGGTCGACTTGGTCTTCTGATTGAAAGAACCTATTCAGGCCACGAAAGTGGATGTGTGGAAAAGGTAGAATAACCATTCAATGTGGTTGTTACCACAATTTTACTAATGATAGGTAGGGGAACCCATAGGGATCTTAAGACACAGTGAGGTGGATCCATTGCCTCCCACAATAAAGTGGATGATAAAAAGTATGGTCGGATGAAGCGTGCTGTCAGCGGACTACAATCTAAACAGTTGCAAAATCAACATTTATGAAGAGGGAGACTGTATTCCCCCACATATAGATCACCATGATATTGTCAAAATTTTCTACACGGTCTCGTTCATGAGTAAAAGCGACATTTTATTCGGAAAACAAATCAACATCATCAGACCAGGTGAGTTCAGAGGATCAGTTGTAATTCCACTACAGGTTGGTTCGGTACTAATTTTGAAGGGAAACAGAGCTGACCTAGCCAAGCATTGCATTCCAAGGGTACGACACCGTAGTGTTTCCATTACATTGAGAAGGATGGATGACAATAAGATGTCATATGGATTTCGATTGGATCCATAATTGGAAGAACTATAGTTTTACAAGGTATGAGAAGGTTGCACCTTTAAGTTCATGTAAAAGGAATTCTTTTCCTGGAGTGTGGCTTAGTAGGTCAGCTTGATCTAGAGCTCGTCCCGTAGAGGACAGACAAACAATTTTTTCACCTTTTGTACTATTTCAGAGCAGCGTATATGATATGTACTAAGCATATGATGTTTTAAATGTATTCATCATGATTATCTCTTTTGATGCTTTCAGCATTTCAAATTTCAACATGTTTTTCAAATTGCCCTTTTGTGTGATGGATGAAAGCTGCAGAAATGTACGTTGGTTCTAAATTATAACAAACAAATAATAAAAAAATAAAAATTTCTATTGATGTTAACAAAATTTAAAAAAAATATCCATTTTGAAAATCAGCCAATGAAAATTAAAATTTGAAAAAACCTACTTTGATTATTAAATGTGATAAAGACAACAAGAAAAGAAAATAATAAATTTGTTGAGTTTGTTTCTCTCGAGTTTGAGTTTCTTACTATTTGCTTGCGCAGCGTGACTATCTTGGTCTGCACCAATTTCCTCACATCCCTTGGAGTTTCACACTCTGCACAAAGTCCCACAAATCTTCCTCACTAATGCCAATCTTCACGTGTCATAACTCTATGAGCTTAACACCTCAAAAACTCTACACTAATTTCATGTTGTTTTTAGGTACCTAAATTATGATTACCTCTTTTTGAGGTTGGAACCTAAATTTCTATTATCCCTTTGGGGTAGGCTTAGACTTCCTATTCTTATTTACACTTTTGAGGTTATTATCTAAATTCTGATTCCCTCTTTTCAAGGCCGGTACCTAAATTTTGTTCTCCTTTTGGGGTAGGCTTAGATGACCTTTGCCCATTTACACTTTTAGGGTCATTACTTAAATTCTAAGTCCCTCCTTTTGAGGTCAGTACCTAAATTCTGATTCTCCTTCCGGGGTAGGCTTAGACGTTTTATTCCCATTTACACTTTTAGGGTCATACTTAAATTTTGATTCCCGCCTTTCGAGGACGGTGCCTAAATTTTAATTCTCCTTTCGGGGTAGGTTTATATGTCCTATTCTCATTTGCACTTCTGGGGTTAGTACCTAATCTTTGATTCCCTCCTTTTGAGGTCGGTACCTAAATTCTGATTCTCCTTCAGGGTAGGCTTATACGCCCTATTCCCATTTACACTTTCAGGGTCAGTACTTAAATTTTAATTCCCTCCTTAGAGGTCGATACCTAAGTTCTAATTTTTCTTTTGAGGTAGGCTTAGACGTCCTATTCCTATTTACACTTTCAAGGTAAGTACCTAAATTTTGATTCCCTCTTTTCAAGGTCGGTACCTAAATTCTGATTCTCCTCTCGGGGTAGGCTTTAACGTCCTATTCCCATCTACACTTTCAGTATAGGCTTAAACGTCCTATTCCCATCTCCACTTTTGGGTTAGGCTTAGATGTCCTATTCCCATCTCCACTTTTGGGCTAGGCTTAGATGTCCTATTCTCATTTCCACTTCCGGAGTTGGTTTAGATGTCCTACTTCCATCTACACTTTCGGGGTAGGCTTAGATGTTCTATTCCCATTTCCACTTTCAGAGTAGGCTTAGATGTCTTATTTTCATCTCCACTTTTGGGGTATGCTTAGACTACCCATCTCCACTTTCGGGGTAGGCTTAGACGTCTTATTCCCATCTCCACTTTTTAGGTAGGCTTAGATGCCTTATTCCCATCTCCACTTTTGGGGTAGGCTTAGACGTCCTATTCCCATCTACACTTTTGGGGTAGGCTTAGACGTCCTATTCCCATCTACACTTTTGGGGTAGTCTTAAACACCCTATTCCTATCTACACTTTCGGGGTAGGTAGGTTTAAACGTCCTATTCCCATCTACACCTTTAGGGTAGGCTTAGCTGTGCCATTCCCATTTCCACCTTCTAGGTAAGATTATACATCCTATTCCCATTTCTACCTTTGAGGTAGGCGTAGACGTCCGATTCTAATCTACACTTCCAAGGTAGGCTTTAATGTCCTATTCCCATCCTCACATTTGGGATAGGCTTTGAAGTCATATTCCCTTTTCTGCACTTGTGTTTTCCACTCAATATGGTTTCCTCACACATAGTTTCATCTCCTTGAAATTCTAAACTGAAATCCAAACTTTTTTTGATATATTCAATTCAAATCAAATCTTTGTTGGGACTGTCGGTTTGCCCGATGATTGTCTTCAAAATCTTCTTTCATTTCCCAAGTAAGAGTAACTGATACTCTCCAGTGAAAACAATTGTCACTCAATTCTACACTTCGTTCTAGGTCTATTAACTTATAAGTCATTGTTGGTTTTATTAATCTCATCGATCAATGCCAACACGTGCAGTGTGCTTGTTCAGCACAACACACCTATTGGGATCCATTTGTTGACCTCACTTTTGGTTGAGTTTTTGTTTCTAACCTAGGATCTAGCCATATGACTTTCATGTTGACTATTCTTAGAGGACTAAAAAAGGAACCCTCACCATTGAAAATTCCAAACCTTTCATTGCTAAACTTGAAGTTCCACATATTGATCTTAACCTCTAACACTTAGTAGATGGGGTCATTATGAGGGAGCTTAAGGGGCAACCCCACTAGACTACTTGACCTTAGCGTTGATCTTTGGTGTTGGTATAGAGCTAATACACTTTCACTCACACTCACTTTCACTCACATCTTACTCACAAACCTAAACCCAAACTTGTTGGCTTTGAACCCTTGAGAGGTATGCTCCCCATGGTGAAGACCAGATATAATATCGGATAACCTCTTCATCTTTTCCATCGAAACTTTAGAGACGACCCTATGACTGGTAATTAGTAGAATTCTCTGACTCAGACGTAACTTAACCGGTCGACGACCTGCAGATCTTAGAGTAACAACAATAGTATCGGTGGTGATAATGGTAGTATCAATTTTGCTTCCCAAGCAGAACCTGATGAGAATGCAAGCAAGCAAAGGTTCAGTTGATATTTAAGATTGTCTGGAAGATTTGACATCTTTTTGAATTTTTGTCTTCATGTGAGGGGATGCTGCACATCCCACTCATTTTAGTAATTCATGGACTTAACAACCCTCTTTTATAGATAGTCTTTAGAATATTGTACTGACTTGGGTGATGGGAGTTAGCCTCTCCTTTTCCCGACCATGTCAATGAGGGAATGGTAAAGTCACAAAAATCTTCTGGACACTTTCAAACCCACTAGTGTCCATTAATGGACGGAACCTACTTCCTCGTAGAAGCGAATAAGTCTTCGACAATCCTAGTTCAAACTCGTGAGAATTTTCTTCTTAAATTTTGGCTTTATTAGCCTTCCGAAACATTCGGTTGTGGTTTCTTCTTTGCGGCTGAGTTAATGGTGCTGCAGTTCTTAAACTCAATCCAATTTCAAACATTGAAGGCAAAACAGTGAATCCTTCGATTATATCTTTGACGATCATAACCTCTTTTCTCTTAGCAGAAGTGGGAACAATAGGCTTAGCATGTGCTAGTTTAGTGTTCTTTACCTTCTTTTAAGAAGGGGAATCCTGAGGACAACTCAGATTAAACTCAACAGATAACTCCTGAACTGAGTAGTAACTTTCATTATGACAAAGGGAGCCTTTCCGAGCATGACTTCGAATTCATCGAAGCCTACTCCAAACTTAATGGTGGAGGTGGCGTTGCAGGCATCAAGGCTCGTCAGCAGGTTGCACAGTAAAGTGAGCATAAGGAATGCCATTGCAGTAGCTTCAAAAAAGAAGCTCTAGGGTTAGTTATTTGGCCAATATCTTGTAATTCTTGTGCGAGCTATAAAAATTAACAAAGGCCTATCTGTAGACTGAGCAATCTTTTATCTTAAATTTAGTTTGTGAAAAATATTCCAGAATTTAGTAAAAGTAACTATGAAAACATGAGAATTTAATTAGGACTTTTATGAATAGAATTTTCCAAGGAGATCGAACAAGGAAGTGTGAAAGGGAATGGTTCGAATTTGGAACATTTATTTTTGAAATCAAAAGGAAGAAGAACTACGGGTTGCCACAGATCCAAAGGAGAACCTCGGTGACGTCGCAAGCTATCTTATGATTTGGCTTGAATTTAGAAGAGAAATATTTAAATGTTTCATCTTACCATTTTTATTAATTAGGGCTTACGTTTGTGTGAGACGATCACACAAATAGCCTGGAAGATGTGAGGATTTAGGTCGTGATGAATGACAAACTCAGAATCCTAAAACAGGTTAGAGCTTACATTGTATAACAGAGCCATTCAAAGGACTAAAGAAAACTTGAGGATTTATGTCGCACTAAGAGGACAACCTCAAGGATTTATGGCTTGTTATTTGATTCTACATAATGGTTTAGTTGGTGTGGACATGTTTTGCTATTGAAGATGGCCGTGCTACCCACACTACTAGCTCCAAGTTCCTTATCGTAGCATGTTTAAGTTTTCTAGTGTGTCAAGTCTTGATGTCAAATCAAATGTTTCCTAAGGTTATGGTTATTTAAATATTACAGGGATCGTTAAAGTTGATTACAACGACAATAGTTAGGATCCTACGGTTCCCTCGTTCTGACATCACTTAGTCCAAATGAATTTACTAAACCCAAATTAATGAGTTCCATACTTTCGTTTATACTGTGGGAAATCTCGTTAGCAATGTAGGTTACCTCCTCCGAGGGATTTCTGATCATCCGATAAAGATGTCTTAATTTAGTTGTAACTTTTTTTTATTTTGTTTGTGATTAAATTTTGAGTTGTCTCATATTTTTTCTATTATGGCGGTGAATTTTATCTTGTTTAAATTTTAGTTTTGGTTTTGGTTTCAATTTTGTGGTTATCCTAAAAGTCTCAGTTTGGTCATGCATGGTGACCTTGTTGTTTAACATGCAATTCTACATGCGGAAAACAAGAGATATAGAAAGGTAAATAAAAGTAAATTGTAGCGTAATAACTTAAAAGTGTACTTGTCGATTCTTCCCATTCCTCTACCTAAAATGTTAGCTTTGGCAATAAAATGTTAGTTTTGGCAATATATATAATTTTGCAAGGAATTCAAATTGAAAGAGTAGATAAAATGCATAGCTACCAAACCCCAAGTTATTACTTTATTGAGTCTCGAAAGATCTTAGTCGATAGCTTTAGAAAAAAATATTGCAAGTTCAATCTGCCCTTCAAAGTATTCAAGAGATTTCAAAGTGCTCGGAGCATGACCCTGAATCACTTTAATGATTTCTTGAAATATTTCAAGTTCATTTTTGAACTTATCATATCATTTTATTAATCATCCAAGATTAAGCTAAGGTTATCCCATTGATCAGGGCAACTTGATGTTTTATTTGTCCCAAGGCTAGGACACTCAATTATTCAATTGATATTTTATTTAAGAGTTATGTGAGTCGGTGCTCGTAAGACAAATTTGAGTTAGTAAAGGTTTTGGTACCCAAAGTTGAAATCGGGCTTGTAGTGTAAAATGGTGTTAATCATCAATCATGTTATCTTTTAAATTCAATCAAATGTGTTCAAATGTCATGCCTAGGTCACTACCAAACTCTGAATAATCACAGTAGGTGAAATGATAACTTAAAAAAATTTTGATTTAAATGACATGCATTTGTATTAAAAGTTCACATTGTCATCAATTATGGGTTTAAAATTAATGAAATGTTATCTTCCTAACTCGGACCCATCACTTGAGAATCGTTTAATTTTGATTGACTTCCAATTCATGATGATTAAGGAAATTAAAATTTGGTTCTGATTATAGAAAAGGTGGTAAGTGAGTTCCTACCTTTTAATCTCATTGTATTTCAATCATCCAAACTTGTTCATTAGGATCTAAATTACCCATTTTTTTGTTAATCCTAAATTTTGATCAAGGCACCAAAGTCTAAAGTTACTCCCTTGCCTTTGGGGCCCTTCACCTCATAACTCATTAATCAAAATTCAAATGACTTTGAGAATTTTTAGTGTCCTATCCATGGATCAATTAAAACATTAGAGGAGAAAATGTGGATCTTCAATGTTTAGTTTAATTTAAATAATCATTTAAATTTAAAAGGTTGTATTTTCAAAGTTGATTTACTTGTTTATCCAAACAAAAGTTTTTGTTCATGAGAAAATTATTAGAGGTCCTCTTAGGTCAGAGAAACACTTAGGCAAAATTTCATGATTTTTTGAATTAAATGTTTAATTTAATTTTGTAATTATTATTGATTTTTTATGATTTAATTTAAATGGAAAAGATATTTTATTTACAAAAATTATTTTTCATATTTTTATTAAACCTCTCTAAGCCCAAGGAACTCAGAAAAACAAATTTTGCATTTTTATAATATTTAATTTATTTACTATAACTACTTTAGAAGGAAAATAAGAAAAGTTCATTTTAAGTTTTTTTAAAAATTTATTTTTAACTTTGAAAAATTAGGAAAAATATCTTAATGATTTCTAAGTGATTAGGGAGCAATTAGGCACATTTTAAAATATTTTGGCATTTTTGAGATTTTTAATTATTTTTAATTATTTTAAATTCAAAATAAAGCTAAAAAATCAATTATTTTCTCAAAAATAAATTTTATTTTTCTTAAGTGCCCCTCATCATTAGGAAATCAAAAAAACACTTTTCGTAATTTTTCCAAATGTATTTAATTTAATAATTATTTTTGTACAAAAATACATTGTTTCTTAGAAAAATCAACTTAAGTGCTTAAACTTAGTCAAATGATTTTTAAATTTTTACAGTGCGTAAACATGATTTTGGTACACAGTGTGGAATTGATTTTGTTAATTTTTTATTTGTAGTTAATTTACATAAATTAAAATAAGATATATACATTTAATTTACTATAGAAATATAAAAGATAATTCAAATCATCATGACATTTTTTATAAGTTTCTCTGAGCATAGGAAACCTTCTAAAATTATTTTCATAATTTTCCAAGTGGTATTTTAATTTTTATAATTAAAATATACTAAAATAAACATTCTAGTTTGAAAATTATGGTTAGAAGCATATGCCCTCTAACCATGGAAAAATCAGGGAACATCCCCTCTATCACAAGGAATGAGCCCTAGAAGTTTTAAGTCATTGTGAACAATGCTTCATTATAATGAATTAAAATACTCAAGAGAGTATTTAATTTATTAAAAATCAGAGAGTTTTATTTTTAGTCCACATTATTTTCTTATGTTCACCGAGTAAGAGGGTATTTTTATTTTATTTTTATAATTTTTCTAGAGAATGATATGTATTTTTAAAGTTATAGTATTTAAATAAATAAAATAAATCTAGAATTTTCTATTTAAACGTGCGGCACCACCTCAACCTACGATGGCTCCGAAAAGACACATGGAGCTCCGCCATTTGACGCCACCAGACACCTCGGCGCCTCGTCAACCTTGTGGTTCGCATATCATCTCTTCATCCAGCTTCATCATGATCGTCCATTGAATAAACGCGCGATCGGATGACATCCGTTCATCGTCCCAAAATGAGCTAACTTGAGAACCATTCACACTAAAACCTTAAGATTTTCCTTTAGACTCAATCAAATAATATGGGGTTTTTTTTTAACCTTCATCTACTAAAGACGAGCATATCTATACGAATTATACGGTATGAAATACAATAAAGACGTATGAAGAATCAATACCTTTGTCAAAGGTTCAATACATTTGTCTAAGATGGGAGGCCTCAATTAGATGGTTGTGGTAGCTTCGATTGGGTTGAACAAAACTCTAGATGAAGTCCTAGGTCCTGGTAAATTGTATAGACATGATTTCGATTAAGCTCGATTTTAGGTGTTGGTATAGAGCTAGGTTAGAGGTTGTTTGGGATGTGGAATTTGTGGGGAATCAAATCCTCTAATTGTGGTATGGTGTGTGCAGAGTTAATTAAAGTTTGGTGGATAGTGGAGGTGTGGAGAAATATGTCCTGGTTCGAGCTAAAATTTTGAACTCAAAAATTGAGCTCTCATAGTGGGAACTAAAGGGGGAAAACAATGGGATTAAGCTGAGTTCTCGGAGAGTCTCTAGAGTAATTGGATAGAGTTTCCCCAAGGATTTTGCTAACTCTTTTCCATAGCCATGGAGGGGGTATTTTAAATAGAGGAGACTATGGTGGCTCTCAGGCCAAGCTGAGGTCGAGGGAAGAAAGGCCCTAACAGCCAATCAAACTTAGCTAACTCAGCTGAGTTCAATTTTGGGTTTTTGATAACTAGGGCTCCTTTGGGGTGATTGTTTCCAATGGCTGAGGTTTTGACTAGCCAGGTTCTAATCACCTCTGAGCTCAGGGAGGTCAGGGGGTGCTTAATTATGATTAACTCCCAAGGGTAAGCAATGATGAAGAAGATATCTCAAGTTTGGGACAAAAATGGGTAATATCCCTTAAATCAAGGGAACATTGGTCCATAACTCTTCTAGCATGGGCTAAGTGAGTATAGCCTTGTCAATAGGCCCCATTTGGTGGTTGTGGTGTCATTAATTTGGTCACTTAGGCATGGTTTAATCAATTTTGGTGCATGGGTTCAATTTGGATTGAATTATCTTAAAGTTAAGTTTGGTTTGGGCTAGTCATGAAATTGAGCCCAATTTATTGATAAATTTTGTGTGTATGATTGTCGTAAATATTTTAGAAAAGAGTTGGAGTGATTTTGAATTAATTTGGAGGTTCAATTTGAAAGAATTTGGACAATTGGTCAATTTTGGGATGTTGGGTTAAACTTGGGTTTAGGTTGGGATAGAATCAAAATGGTCTAGAGGGATGTGATGAAGAGTTTTCAACATTAATTTGGTACCAATTTTTGGGATTAGGGCATTCAATTTTGTGGAATTTGGGCATATGACTAAAGTGGGGCGAATTTGGAAAATTGGATTTTGGTTGAAATTGAAATTGAAGCTTAACCATGGTCAATTGAGAGTTCAATTCGGTGTTTAGGAATGTATCAAGGGGCTTATGATGCATAATTGGTAAAATTGGAAGGATTTGGGGTTCAATTGAGTGGGATTTTGGTTTTAGGCCAAAGTTGGGCTTCTTGATTTGGGTTGAAATTGGACTCAAATGTGGGTCAGTTGGGCTTGGATTTGGTTTGAATTCAATTTTATAATGAATAATTTGAATTTAGAATTTAAATTGGAGAAGATTGGGATCAAACTGGTAGACATTTAATGTGAATTTGAACAAATTAGGCCTTTAAGGAAAATTTGGGGCTTTTGGTCAAAGTTGATCAAATTGATAAAATTGGGTTTAATTGAAAGGTTGAAATTGATTTTGGAGACATTTGAAATGTTTTTGAGGGTTTGGGAAAGTTTAGGCCACCAAGGGTATTTTTGTAATTTTATCTAATTTGTAGGTATTTTGGTAAATAGGGTAGATTTGGGGGGGGGGAAGGGGCCAAGTTTGGTATTTTGGTGAGAGTGAGGTGCTAACCACCATATTTGAGGTATGGACCAATGAAAACTTTTACTTTGGGTCCTCTATGCATTGGTCTTAGCCAGACCTTAACCTACGGCTAGTAGGTATAAGGGGCCAACACATGAGTCTCCCAAAGGGTTAAGGGGGTCAAATTAGATGGACATAGGCTTAAGGTAGTGAGTGGAAGTGTAATTTGCAGGTGAGTGATAGGGTATGCGCCAGCAAAAGGCCAACATCCATTGAAAATTGTTAGTAGATATTTCTTCTATTAAAGAGTATGCTTCATGAAAAGGTTTTGACATTAGTGATCCATATGCAGCAGCAACTATAATAGATCTAAGTGATCCTACTAATCCATTGTAAAAAATTTTAATTATTAACCAATCTAGTAAAGCATGGTGTGGACATTTTCTAAGGTGATTTTTAAATCTTTCGGAGGCTTCATATATCGATTCCCATTCATACTGACAAAAAGATGTAATATTGTTTCTAAGCTCAACGATTTTCGAGGGTGGAAAATAATTAGCCAAAAATTTTTGTGATAGTTCTCCCCAAGTTCTAATAGATCCATGTGCTAACGAATTTAACCAAGCTTTAGCTTGATCCCTTAATAAAAAAGGAAAAAGTCTAAGCCTAACAACATCATTCGACACTCCATCATAATTAAAAGTAGCAAAAATTCCAAGAGAACTAGCAAGATGTAAGTTAAGTTCTTCAGTAAGTGTTCCCCCAAAATGATTATTTTGTACCATTTGGATAATAGTAGGTTTAAGCTCAAATGAATTAGCAACAACATCAAGATTTTGAATAGTTAAGTGAAGTTTATCTGCTTTCAGTTTAACATAATCTTCTAAAGATCTTTGTCTATTTTCATTTATTTGATTATCTAAATTATTCACCATTTCGTTCAAAATTTTAATTTATTTTTTTTTTGTTTTCAAAATTTTCTAATAGTACGTTCAAATTCCGAATCGTAAGTATTAAACCTTCAAATCCAATATTTCGCATAAACAAATATAATAAGCAAGGAAAATTTTCTTCAAAATACTCTTAAATATGTATATATATATATAGATATATTGGATTTTTTATTATATATATATATTTTGATTTTTTATATTTTATCTCTAAATTTATTAATTTACCAAATTTATTTAATTTACTGTTACCTTCTCCGGCAACGGCGCCAAAAATGTGATCCCCAGAAAATATAGTTGTGTAAAATTTATAAAGTTGAATCCGCTTTACAACGGTGCCAAAAACTTGATGTGGTATTTTTTAGATAATATTGTTAAGCACCTAATATTAGGATTCTACGCAAGTATATGTATTGTTATCAAATAATATAAGAGTTTCTAGTTAAGTCCCAAATATTGATCCCACAAGGAAGGTTTAAATTTGAGATGATAAATTAACTAAAAAATTCACAAAAATACAACAAAAATACTGCCACTAATTTTAAATATTTTAAATACTATCAAAACTAAATTACTAAGAACTAGCAAAATTTCAATGCAAAGTTTAAAATAGTAACTACTAAACTATGTTTATGGGATGAAGTTTTCTAATATGAAAATGCATCTTTCCCACTACAATGAGTTTTTTGTGAAATAAGATGAAGTAATTGGTTTAAATTTGTATTGTGTTAAAAAGGAGCAATTTTAATTCTCTACCCTGATTGAGTGTTATAGAAAATTATTGGCTAATCTTAGGTTTAATCCCTAAATCCGTGGTAAGGTTAGGAGGATACTGGCTCTCACTCCAGAGCTCCCACTTTCCTTCCTTTGAAGGCTAACACTCGTTTTAGTTCTTAAACACTAAGTTTGAATTGGGGATTTTAGTCTGTCACCCTAAAAATACTCCTTCATGGACTTAAATGTGACTCTCACTCTTTTGTAAAGCTCATACTCCATTTCTCAGATCAAATGTTCCAAACATAGTTTAACAATTCAATTGGCTAGATCGAGAAGTAAATTAAGAGAGGAGTTGAATAACCATCACAATTTATTTTATATTTTAACATGGGCACATCCAAATTATCTCTTCATTTCATCACATCTCAGAGTTGGGAGAAAGATAAAGGAAACTACTTAGACTTCATGAGAAAGATACAACAAAACACAAATTTTATATATAAAAGGAAGTTCATACAACAATATTAAACAAAAACACTTTTCTAAAACTCTTTCTCAAAGCAAATCCCTTGTAGCCTCTCTTAGAAAACATAGGAAGAAGAAATCTCTCTCTTATCTTCCTCTCCAACACTCTTAGAGAAGAATTCACACTTAAACTCACCACACAAACTAAAAACTATAATGAAAATAAATGACTAATTGTGTGGAATTGCATGGAAGAATGCAAAGTGGCACGAAGGGGGTGAAGAGGTACGAAGAAAGACCAAGAGTGAGCAAAGGAGCATGAAGAGAGTCTTTTCTGATCAATTTAGGCTCTAAATAGATCATAAGGTATATTTTCCAATAGGTGTATCCAAAACTCTTCAAAAAGCATCCAAATTCATCGAATCTTCTAGAAATAGTGTCTGCACCGCCGTCGAGACCCATTCTGCCGTAGTCGGCACCAGTAGCTTGTGAATATAATCGATACTCTATGTTAAATGGCGCGTCGGTGCTGAACAGTTTTTCAAAAATTCTATTTTGACTCCAAATTTCATGCTTTTTGCTTCCTTTTTGCTCCAAATCCTAAAAATCAACAACCCACAACAAAACATAAAAAATAACTTCCCTTAAAGTGCAATATCACCAAAAATGAGTATAAAATATGGTCTAAAAATACATATGTTTTTGGTGTATCAAAATCTCCCAAAGTTAAATGTTATTTGTCCTCAAGTAACTCTTTTACTACATAAAAACTTGACTAATGACAAAGATTTTAACTTCTAGATTTCTATATTTTAGTTAACTAAATATAATAGCATAACTTAATACAAAAGTAAATTAACTCCAGTTAATACTAAAGGTATAAGAATATCTAGCAGTTAAGTCTAAGATTTCTGATTCTCTATTCTTTTCAAAGAAAATTGCAAATTATTCATCTTAAAGCCACTTAGAATATCAATATGAAAAAAAACTTCATGAAACTTTACTAGTGAATATGCTAATACTGAAATATAAGTTTAGAAAATGTAACAAAGTCTTCTTCTTCAAGTTGATTCAAGTGAAGCCAATTTTTAATTAGGCATCTCCTCAAGCTCCTCCTCACATCTTTTGCTTTTCTTTTTCAGGATCATTTTTAATCATTTTTCTTTTTTTATCTTTTTTACATGTGAGGATTACTATATCTAGATAGCCTTTAATGATTTTGAACTTCACTATCTTCTACTTAAATTTAAAAACTTTTCACATTCCTTCACTTTATAAATTTACACTAGCTTTAAAGATTTTTCATAAAGTTTTATTCTTTTCTTCTTATAAGAATCCCTAAGATTTTTAATACTTCAAAAATACTAATTCATTTACTTACAATAGAAAAACATAGTCTTATTATATCCTACTAAATATCTTAATCTTTAAAATTAACCTTTATTATTGAAAATTTTCACTTAAGTTTACAATATACTTAGAAACACAAATTAAATATCTAAAGTTACCCTCTAATGCCAAAGGTCATGTTAAATTTTAAAATATTTTAAAAATATAACTAATGGAGGACATATACAATTAGGTTTCTTTTCTTTAAAAAGTAATTTTTCTTTCCCAGCCAAACTTAAATTTTGAAAAGATTTAGCATGAAAAACTGAAAAAATTAAGGGTGAAAGAAAACATTTAATACATAAAGAAAAGACTTACCTGTTGAAAGTTCAAATTTGAAACTTAGCTCTGAAATATTGCAGGTGCTAATATGAAAAATTACAGGACTTAAAACATTAAATAACACATAATACATATAAAAATTTGCGGAGAAAGTGTTAACTACAAATTCATCGAGTAAAATACTAAAAACTAACAGCAGTACTAAAATGGTTTCCAATGTTAAAACTGTTTCACAAATCTATTATTCACGATTCAACATTACATTTAAAATAAAGTGTTACACTCTAAAAAAAATAGTCTCAATAATAAAGTACAACCAAACATAAACTAAAAAAAAATCTAACTAAAACATCACCAATCATCATCATCATCTCCTTCTTCTTCCACATCCAAATTTTGCTGCTGATTTGAGGTAAAAATAGGGTGAGTAGGAAATTGAACTGAGTGATCACCCCTCATGTATCTGACCATCGTATCATCATAAGCAACATCATATTCAAACTTTTGTCTTGTCAAATCATCAATGTGTGCATTTCTGGCCTTCATATTTTCCATTTTATTTTCCATTATGAAGATATCTCCTTATCGGATCATCATCTGCTTCATATGTTTATGGATAATAGGGGTACCGGAAGTAGTACTTGAAGTAGGAGGAATATCCCTCGTCCTACTTCCAAATCTCCATCCAACATGAGATTCATAAGTATTTATATTGGTAGGCCCAACAAGTTTTGGAGGTTCAATCCTCTTATCATCGACTCTAAAATCAACTACTGCCTGTTCACATAGTGTGAAGATCAGGGCAGGGTGTGCTAAACCATCAGTAGTCTCTCCTAAAGCAATAGATCAAGTGTTTCTATAAATAATAAGACCAATGTTTATCCTTCTCATATGGTGGATACAAAAGTTCAAGATGGCTCTATCCTTTGTAACCTCACTATGATGATTTGTTGGTATCATTCTACCAGAATTAAAGTTGTGACAGGCCTTAGCTATTACATTTAACATAGAAAGAGGAAATTTTACCTTAAAAACATTCTTCACCTTCCAAGCTCCTCTTCCATCAGTAAAAAAATAAATAACTTCATCCAATGCCTCATTTGTAGTAGAAAATGATTTGTACTGCCTGATATACACATCTTCTAACTGATAAAATTCATTAATTTTCCTTAGAGTAAACTCCATCATTTTCCCACAAACAAACACATAGTCTTCAGAAGTTTCCTTAAAATTAGCATAGAACTCCATCACTATACCAATAATAGCCTCGGTAGTGAAGTAACAAAAGTTCTCCCACTGTCGGACATTGATTATTCTTTTGACTTATTCTATCGAATTTTTAAATCTTTGATCCATAATTAACTTTTTAGTTGTAATTAAACTATTGAAGCAAATGTTGGCTTCATAATTAACAAACTTTTGATCATCAAAATCCAACTTTCTCTTTCTTTTGCTCATTCTTGGTGCCATGGTAATCCACAAAAAATTGATAAAATCCAAATAAATTCCCAAAAGTTATGAAAATCACAATGTGGAACGTTTTAAACTTAAATATACTAAGTATGAGTTCTTCACCAAAGGATTTTCTTAAAATCTTCTAAACAAAAATTCAAAATTTTAGATCTCGACAATGTAAAATAAATTCTTGGTGAAAATAAAAAATTTTGAGTTCAAAGTGTAGCTCTTTCCTAGAGAAGATGAAATTCGAACTTCGATTGCCTTAAAATCTCCACAAAATCGAGCAATAACAAGCCCTAGGTGCAAAAACTGGAGGTTGAAGGTGACTAAAAGGTAAACATGGCATTTTATTGTGCAAATCACGAATTTTTAAGGTGTTGGTGTGGTTTTCGGGTCAAGGGCGATGTTGGCGTCCATGACGGCGCAGTCGGAGCCAGTGGCCAAAAAATTCATTTTTTCTATTTTTCACAAATTACAATTTTCTTTCAAATTAATCCAAAGTCTAATTAGTCTTTTCGAACACTAATTTTCATCTTAAAATAATTCACAAACAATCATTTTTACAAACAACACCAAATTATTTTTTATATATGAAAATACACCTTTTACAAATACATTTTTCTAATCACACTTCCACATCCATAAAACAAACTAAATTATAATTCTGCGTCGAAATCAAGCCACAACACTAGAACGCTGATACAAAACTATACACACAATCAAAGTCAATAGAGTTCTAAAGCAAAGTAAGTAAATCAAATCCACACAATGACATTAAATATATATATTTACTTTGAAGTAGTAGAGAGTCCACCTCCAATTATTATGCTTCATTTTCTATACCTTCTCCTCCTCTAATATCTCCCATACATTGGTAATGGATGTACGAATTGTAAAAAGGGTCGGTATGGGAATTGATCAGTCAAATTTTTATCAATCCATCTGTTTTTCTTGAACATCTGCACCAATCCTACTTCAATTTTTCTAGTATGATCAAAATTCTCCTTTATCCTCCAATCTAGGTGATAAAAAAGGTAGTTAAGATTTATGATTGCATTCATAATAATCTGAAGTTCTCTTTTTCATTTTCTTCTCCAAAGCTATTAAACTTCCAACTATTTGTGGCATTAATGGTTTTGAAGCATGCGATGAATGATCCAAAATAATATTTAATGCTTCATTTACATTCCCAATATAATTATCATCAATAGGAATCATGGGTTTCCAAGGTAATAATACTTTCTCCCAACTTTCATAAGGAACTTTTGATTGACTGAAAAGTAATAAAATTGTGGAAGGATGACCCAGTCCATATATTAGCCTATTCATAATAATAACCATAATAGATTTGAAAATAATAGATTCCACATCAATGGACTTTTGTAATAGTTTAAAATGACACTTTCTCTTGTAACTCTACTAATCTTCATTTTAGGGAGTAATTTTGCAGATATGAAGAAATGCCATTATTTTGATATTGTATTAAGCATCGAAGCAGAGAAACTAACATATCCCTCATCTCTGATTTCCCAAATACATTTTCATTCGTTAGAAACTTATATACATCTTGCATCATATCTCTCGTTGGGATAAAATTTGTATAATGACAGATTTTTAACATTTTATATCATATACAAATCATTAATTCAAGCAGGAGTAAATGGTACAGCCTTACCTTGAACGAAGTCGACTCCTTGGATAATTCCATGTAAATTAGCATAGAATCTCTTTATCATTGGTACAATAACTGCAGTGGTAGTGTAGCACAGAACTTCTGAACGCCTCTACATAATGATTTTCTCAATCTATGAACTTGGATTACTCAATCCATGATTGAGAAAACCTCCCTCCTTTATAAGTTTCTTTTTCGTAATGAATTTATCATATAATCTCTGCGCGTCAAAACTGATAAACTTTCTTCTACTAAAAACTCCATCCTTGAAGTATGTATTGAAATGGAAGCCATGAAATTCGAAATTAGAAAGTTCATCCTAGGCAGTTTTTAGGCCTGTAAAGACACCTCTCGGTGGTTATTTATGAGCTCAATCCCGCCAAAGTTTGCCAAATTTATATTGAAAGCGTGAAACTATTCGGGACACCGGCGGCGCTCCCGATGTCACTGTCGGCGCCCATTCTGGCGTCGTTGGCACTAGAGGCGAAGACCGCGTCTTTTAATTTTTTTATTCATTTTGATTCCAAATTTTACTCCAATACAAATATTTGTCTTAATTTATGATATATAAAATTTTGTAGGATTAAAAAATATTATTATCTCCTAATATATAAATACGCTTATTAAACAAAATAATAATATATAAATACATATATTGATTTATATATGGATTGCCTCCCACAAACCGCTTGATTTAACATCGTGAGCCCGATGTACCATAGTTTAATCAGGATGACTTAACATCAAAATCTCATTAAATTGTGGCATGTGTCCTCCCTAATAATGTTTCAATTGATGCCCAATAACTTTAAACATCTTTCCAATTTAAGGATCTTTAATAATAACAGTTCCATAATGATAAACTTTAATCACCTTAAATGGTCTTAACCATTTAGATTTCAGTTTTTCTGGAGATAATCTCAATCTTGTATTATATAATAAAACTTCTTGTCTAGGTTTGAACTTCTTTTTAATAATTTTTTGATTATGCCATATTTTCATTTTCTCTTTATAGATTTTTGCATTATTATATGCTTCATTTCTAATCTCCTCAAGTTCATTGAGTTGCAATAATGTTTTCTCACCAACATCCTTTAGATTAAAATTAAATTTTTTAATAGCCCAAAACACTTTATGCTCCAATTCTACTGGTAAGTGGCATGCTTTTCCAAAAATAAGAACATTCCTATTGGAGTCTTATAAGTAGTTATGTATACCCATAATGTAATATCTATTATAGCAGACCAATCCAATTTATAAGGATTTATAGCATTTTCTAAAATTCTTTTTATTTCACAATTTGATATCTCTGCTAGATCGGTGGTTTGAGGATGATTAGCAGTAGAGAATCTATGCATAATATCATATTTTTTAAACAATTTCTCGATTCTTTTGTTCCTAAAATAAGTTCCTCTATATGTAATAATTACACACGGTATTCCATATCTTGTAAAAATATTTTTATTCAAAAACTTAGAAACACTCCAAGAATCACATTTAGGTACAACAACAGCTTCAATCCATTTAGACATATAATCAACAACAAGTAATATATATAAATTTCCACATAAAGACATAAATTGTCTCATAAAATCTAATCCCCACACATCAAAAATTTCAACTTCTAATGTGTAATTTAGAGGTATTTCATTTCTTCTAAAAATGTTTCCTACTCGCTAACATCAATCACATGTTTTAATATATTCATTAACATTTCTAAAAAGAGCAGGCCAATAAAATACAGCTTGCAAAATTTTATATGTAGTTCTATTTATTCCAAAATGTCTTCCAAATTCAGAATCTTGACATCTTTCAATTATTTGTTGAGTTTCTTCATAAAGTACACACCTTCAAATAATTAGATATTGACATTGTTTCACCCTTATCTTTCATTTCACCATATCTCAGAGTAGGGAGAAAGATAATGGAAACTACTCAGGCTTCTTGAGAAACATACAACAAAACACAAATTTCATATATAAAAGCAAGTTCATACAATAATAATAGATAAACAACACTTATCTAGAACTCTTTATCAAAGAAAATCTCTTGTAGTCTCTCTTAGAATATGTAGGAAGAAGATATCTCTCACTTTTCTTCCACTCCAACACTCTTAGAGAAGAATTCACACTTAAACTCACCACACAAACTCAAAACTATAAGGAATATAAATGATGAATGGTGTGGAATGGCGTGGAAGAATGTGAAGTGGCATTAAGGGAGGTAAAGAGATGCGAAGAAAGGCCAAGAGCGAGTGGAGGAGCACAAAGAGAGTCTTTTCCGATCAATTTTGCATTTAAAAAGAGCCTAAGGTCGGATTTCCAATAGGTGCATCCAAAAACTCTTCAAAAAGCATCAAAATTTGTTGAATCTTCTAGAAATGGGTCCTACACTGACACTGGCACTGTCAGTGCCAGTTGCCCATAAATATAATCTATACTCTATGTCAAACAACGCCGTTAGTGCTAAACATGTTTTCAAAAATTCCATTTTCATTCTAAATTTCATCTTTTTTGCTTCCTTTTTACTCCAAGTCCTAAAAATCAACAACCTGCAATAAAACATGAAAGATACCTTCATTTAAAGTGCAATATCACAAAAAAATGCATATAAAATATGGGTCTAAAAATGCACATATTTTTGGTGTATCAGCACATCTGCTCTAGATTTTAAAACTTTGTTGTTTTGGCTCCAAATTTTGTTCTTCTTTCTAATTTTGCTTCAAATGCATAAAATTCATATACCTACAACAAAAATATGAAAATACGCTTCTTTAAATTGCAATATCACCAAAAATAAGCATAAAATATATACTTAAAATAACATATTATTTTGGTGTTTCAGTGACACTCTCGGATCTACCAAACTCTGAAGAGTATGAATCTGCTGATGCTAAAAAAAAGGAGAGCTGTTTGTTGTGATCAGTTGTACTAAGCAGCAAGTCCTTTTTGATGAAGGTTATTCCAGACTGTTCCTTTAACAAAAAAACTTCTTCCGAAGATGTGCTGGCTAATTGAGCTAAGAAAATTTCTAGATCAAGAAGGGTCATGACCAGAGATTCCCTCATCTCCTTTGATAGGATCAGAGCATCGTAGATGCTTAATTTGGCCGGAAACCTCATAATATGAACTAGTAGATTATAATCCACTTTCTAAAAGCTCATTTCATTAATTGATTATGTATCTCTTCCATTGGTAGAGGCTGAGGTGGATCTTCTAAAGTGACTATCAGTTTTCTTTCGGAGCTGTTGTTATGGGTAATACCTTCCTACTCAAATTAATTTATATAAGATCTTCTCTTGACATTGTATCCATCTCTTTTGGTGTCATATCTAGATATGAAAAATCTAAGTTGATTGCTATTGGTGTTCCTTGACACAATAGGACTATCTCCTCAGTCCTAGAATTGTAGTAACTAGTGTTATCATTATCTTATTTGTTTCTATTAGTAGGCTTATTGGACATAAGTATAATTTAAGGAACAATTTGGGAATCGAGATCGAGGTTAGATTGTTCATTGTCAGTTACGTTACCAACAAATATAATCAAAACATAGCAGAAATCATAATCATTATTTTCAAAAGAACCTAGAGGGGAAAAAGATGGTCATACATGGTCAGCGGTACAAGAAATTTCTCCCCTGAATCTGAAATAAACAATCTAATAGAGGCAGCCCCTATCTTACCCCTCACTCTATCGGTCTTCTGCTCATGCATGATCTCATTCTTCTTTTTCTTCGGTTGTGACAACTTCTTTGACATAATCTCCATCTTTGGCCTGACACGCTGGCAGTTTGTGCTGATGCGGTCTGAATTTAGAGAAGTATCTTCTTAGATGATCTACTCCAAACTGTGGTCCAACCACACTCATCTGAAGACAGATCTATTGGTGTTATTAGACTGAAAGAAATCATATTTAGACAACCACTTTAAGGTTCTATTAAGGATTCTTTTGTAATTATTATATTTCCCTCTTTTAGATTCCTTTAGAGCCAATCCTTGAAACTGAAACAACTCTTAATGGTGTGTCCATGTAATCTATCCATTCTATTACTTTGAGATAGGCCTCCATCCTACTCCCATCTCAGCACTTGGGATATACCTTTGTTCTACTCCTTTGGGATAGGCCTCTATCCTACTCCCATTTCAGCACTTGAGTTAGACCTCCATTACATTCCCTTTAGATAGATCTCCATCCAACTACCATCTTAGCTCTAGAGATAAACCTTCATTACTCTACTTCCTCGGGATAAGCCTCCATCCTACACCCATCTCAGCACTCAAGATAGACCTCTTTTTTACTGCCTTGGGATGGGCCTCTATTCTACTCCCATCTCAGCACTCGGGATAGACCTTCGTTCTACTCCCTCAAGATAGACCTCCATCCTATTCCCATCTTAGCACTCAAGATAGACCTCTATTTTATTTCCTCGAGATAGGCCTCAATCCTACTCCCATTTCAGTACTCGGGTTAGGCCTCTATACTACTCCCTTTCGGTGACATCTTAGGTTAGATGTGTGTCCCCGAGCTTTCCTTCCTAATGTTACACCCTTTGCTGCCTCTTGAGTTGGATGTGAGTCCTCGAGCTTTCTTTCTCAATGTATCCAATTTGAAATTCCCTTTCACCACCACTTGGGTTAAATACGAGTCCCTGTGATTTCCATCTCGACCCAGTCTCTCTACACATTCTTAATTTCATGATTTTTCTTAAAATGAAAATCAAATTAAATTACATTTTATCTAAAATTAAAATAAATCTAAAATTACAATGAAGTGAAGTCAAATCAAATTGAATAGATTCTTCATCGTGATTGTCACTATCCTGATGGTTGTCTCCGAAAATCCACCTTTCGATCCTTAGGGAGAGTTCCTATCTACTCCCTAGTGAACAGGGACTTTCTTCTCTGCTCTAAACATGATGAATTAGGTAGTTGTGTTGGTTTGTTGATCTCTTCGATCAACACCAATACGTGTGATGTGCTTGCCCGACACACCACACCTATTAGAGGTCCATTGGTTGACCTCACTTTTGGTTGAGGTCTAGTATCTTTCCCTTAGAAGCCTAGGATCTAGTCATACAACTTTCCTATTGCCTATCCTAGAGGACTTGACCTGGAACCCTAACAATTAGAAATTCCAGATGCTTCTTTGCTCATCTTAGAGTTCCACATGCTGGTTCTAACCTCTAGCACTTAGCAGGTAGAACTAGCAAGGGAGAGTTCAAGATAAGTCCCTACAGGACTGTCTAGCCTTAGGATTAGGCCTAGGTTGTGTGGCTTTGGTCAGTCTTACAAATACACTTGAAACCCTTACTCTCATTCACAACCTCAATTCTAACCTACACATACTTCACTCGGTTCCCCCATTCTCTTGAGAACTCATGTGGATGATCACCCAAACCTAGAGCCCTAGATTAGTGTTTGGATAAGGCCAGCATATGGAGGATCCAAAATGAGATTTCTTTAGTCTCATGGCACCATAAGGGTAATTCTGTGATTAACATGCCCACCGAACCCTAATTCTACCCAATTATCCAATTTTGGCATTTTGCCCCCAAACTTTCTCAAAATTACCAAATTGTCCTTCAAATAATAAAATGTCAAAAATTAGCTAAATTACCCAATTTACCCCCAAAATCATCCCAAAGAACTTTGAACCACTCAAATTTGTCCAAAACATCCAAAAATTCCTAAACTTTTTCAAAATTTCCAAAATACCCCTATAATTGCCAAAATATGTAAATGTTCAAAAATGTTCCTAACTGTTCCTTGATCACTTAGGACCCTTTAAAGTATTTTTTCTAATTTAGTTATGTATTTGTAAATGCTAAAAGTGTATTTTTCCTAATTTTAAATTAAAATAAATAAAATAAATACAATAAAAATCATCAAAATGAAAATTTTGTTTCTCCGAGTTCCTTGAACTTAGAGAGACTTTAATTAAAAGTAATTTTTGAAATTAAATTATTTTATGTATTTAATTAATCAATAAAATCAATAGATAATAATAATAATTAAAATATAATTTGAAAAATGATAAATTTCTTTCCAAATGGTCCTTTGACCTGGGTAAACCTTCAAAAATTTTCGTGTGAAGAGAAAACTTACATTAATTAATTAAATAAATTATTATTGAAAATCCAATTTTTTGAGTCAAAATAATTATAAAAATTAAATAAAAAATTGAAGAAATCACGATTTCTCCTATGATTTTTCAATTGACCCTTTTGTGCGGTACCACGAAAATTTCAAAGTCATTTGAATTCAATTTAATGAGTCATGAAGTGGAGAGGCCCTAGAGGCAAAATGATAAGTTTGGGATTTTGATGCACTAATTAAATTTAAGGTTATAAAAAAAGGTAAATAGGTTTTTTTATCATAATAAACCCTTTAGGATGTTTGAAGCATAATGTCTTAAGAGGTAGAAACCAATTTGCCACCTTTCCATGATAAGGGTAAAATTATAATTTTGTTAATTATTATGACTCGGAGGTTATCCTAACTGGATGATCCTAAGGTAGTGGGCTTAATCTAGGAAGATAATAATCCACTAATTTGAAACCCCTAGTTGGTGATAAGCATGATTTTAATGAAGATTGAATTACATTTCAGTTAAACATTTTGAATATTACAGATTTATCCTGCAAATTGAATTTAAGGGCTTAGTAATGAGTTAGGCTTTATTTAAAGTTACTTAATGAGATTTATAAAAGACAAACATGATTTAGTATGGACACATTTAAACACTAGAAGCCCAACTTTAGTGGTTGGTATTAGATCCTTAATGACTTGAGTTTGCCCTCAAGGGCACCCACTCACATAACTCTTAAGTAAAATATCAAGTGATTGCCAGAGTACCTTGCTCTTGGGATGATTGAAATATTAATGTTCACTGAGCATAAATTATATTAATTCATTGAAATTAAATTTAAATTTGGATGATTAATTGAGCAGCATATTAAGTCTAAATGAACTCAAAACAGTTGAATGTATTTTAAAAGTTGTTTAGGGTTATGCCCGAACACTTTTATAATCTTTTGAATATTTTGAAGGACTACTAGAATTATTATTCTATGCTTAAGAAAATCATCCAATAAAACTTTATGGGACCTACAAAGTTATACCTAGGGACTCGTTAATTCACTTAAATCACCCTACATTACTTGTCCTATATTAATTGACCTAATGTTTAAGGATTTAAGGCTTCCCTAAAGTATTTAAATCCTTGTGGGAAACTAGGAATATTTGTTTTTGACACATATGAATCATTGGGCTTCTGTAATTTTGAGGTTTAGGTGGCTAGGGCAATGCCGATAATGTTAATGTGTGCTAAAACTTAGGGATATGATGTAAGATTTTAGAATGGTATCTCCTACCTCAAGGACCTTTAAAAAATTTGAGGATTAGGACCGTTCAATAACTCTATGGAAGATAATTGTCCCCAATACTCTTAAGTTGTTTGTAGTCCTAGCTTGATTAAGTTGATACTTGTGGACTACATCACTTTGCAAAATATTTTATAAAAAAAATCATTTTGCATGACAAAGTAAATTTTATATGCATGAAAATTAATTTCAAAAGAAATTTTATAAAGGTCCATGGTTAATCAAAATTTATAAAGTTCCATGGTTAATCACTTTAATCAAGGTTAGGACTGCCCTCCGTAGATTGTTGGGTTGGTAGCTCTTACATATGGTCAGGAAGTACACAGTCCATCTCTGAGCCCCCACCTTGACCAATGTCTTACACCCAGTCCCAATTTTCTAAATGTGACTACGGGTTGATTTTTACTTGGGCTTCGCTATGATGACCGATTTTTTTCTTTTTGTAAATCGACAATTACAAAAATTTGATGACGCCACTAGAAGATTTAAATTCCAGTAACGGTGTCAAATATCTTGACTGTGACTTTATATATATGTGTTTGATTTAATAAAGATTTATAAGTATAATATTCAATAATTTTAAAGTTGAATTTGTCCACGCAAGTATACGTATCGCTCAAGTAATATAGGGTTCTAATGGAGTCCTAGTTATCGATCCCATAGGGAGAAATAGAATACTATGGACTAAGGCTTAATAAAAAGTAATACTTCAACTACAACGACGGCGTTCAATTTGCTTATCTGTCACTAATAGGAAATTGAAATAAGTAGATAATTTAGATAACTAATAAATAACTAAAGATAGAAAGTAGGGTTTAAGTTGTGATATTCAATATATAAGAAAACATCCTTCTCCTTGTCAAGAAATTATAGTGAATGGATAAAATGAATTAGTTCAATTTATATTGTGCAAAATAGTAGCATTCCTATTCTTTACCCTTTGGTCCTGGCATAAAGAACATTGACTAATCCTATGCTTGGTTACTGATTCTGCGGCTAGGCTGGGAGGATATCGGCTCTAACTTTGAAGCTCCCACGTTCCCCTTACCTGAGGGCTAACATCTACACATCAGCACCCAAATGATAGGACCGAAAAGGGGATTTTAGTATGTCACTCTAAAATCTCCAATTCTACGCCCGATAGTAATATTTCCCTATTTATTTGAACCCCAATTTCAAGGGCTTTGACCTCTCTGAATCTTGGATGTAATCTTCACTTTAGTTGTAAAACTCAACATATTTTAACAAATCAATTGGCCAGAATGAAAGTAAATTAAGATTGAAGTTAAAAGATCCTCACAATTTCTTAAACATTTTCATGGCTTCACCAATTCAAATCACCATTTCACAAATATCGAGACAAGGAGAAAGACAAAGAAAACTACTCAGAACTCATGGGGAAAGCACAACAAAACTCGAATTTCATATATAAAATTAAAGCCAAACAAACTATAACAAGTAAATAGCTTATCTCTAACTTTCTCCCCAAGAATACTTCTTGAAGTTCCTCTTAATCTCTTCCTTTCTTTACAGTACATAGAATTCCTCTTTGAAGTAGCAAGGAGGAAGAGATCTCTCACTTTCCCTCCACTCTTACAATTTCTCGAAGAATTCCTCATAATTACACGCTCTGGCAAGCTCTCTACACACTAATGGAACCTATCTAACCTCCAGGACTGTTCTATTTTCGGCCAAAACCATCTCTTTAAAGATGTGGATGAGTTTTCCCAAGGGTTGCTTATGCACCCCTCCAAAATCCGGCCTTATCCATTGTACAAGTACACATAACCGTCAATCCCGCCGTTGATGGCCTCGATGGTGCCGTCGACAGCCTTCTATAGATTTTGTCCTGTAGCCTCGAGAAAATCTCACCATCGGCGGCGTCGATGTCGTTGTCGGCGCCCTAGTGCAATTTTCCACATTTTGGTCCTTTTTGCTCCAAATTCGCTCCTTTTTGCATCTTTTTGCTCTATTGACCTTAATTCATCATTCCTGCAACAAAACATCAAAAATACCTTTCTTTAAAGTGCAATATTATTAAAAACAGTATAAAAGAGGTACGAAAATCTCAACATATTTTACTTTGGTCAAAATCTCCCAAACTTAACTATTGCTTGTCCTCAAGTAATTTTAGTACTATATAAAAGTTATGCTCTACTGCAGTAATATTTTAATTCAGAAATACTATAAGTTTGATTTAGATAAATATCATTGTGAGATTTTCAGAAAAAATTTAAGTAATTGAATTAACTCTGTAGCCATCATCAGATTATCTAGTCATCGAGTTTTAAGAGTTCTAGTTTTCTATTTATATCAAAAATGACTATACATTGCAATATTAAGTCACTTCGAATATCCAAAAGATAAGAATTTCATGAGAACTCTATTAGTAAAAAGATCTATTCCATAAATATAAGTTCAGGAATGTATTCAAGTTTTCCCTTTAAGTAGGTCTAGTGAAGCCAATTTTTTATTAGGCATCTCCTCAAGCTTCTCCTCACTTTCATTTTTTTTCTTTCTTTGTTTTCTCTTTTTCATTTGAATTGCTTTCAATCCAATATATTTTTCTTTTTTTTTTCTGGAATTGTTGTCAATCCTTTCTTTTTCTTTTTCAAGTGAGGATTACTATATCTGGATAGCCTTTAATGATTTTGAACTTCACTTATCTTTCCCTAAATTTGAAACTCGAAGCATTTCTTATCTTATAAATATTTCATAGCTTTCACATAATTGAATCCCAATCTTTTCTTCTCAAATGAATTTCTAGATTCTTAATACTTCAAAATATAGTTTCCTTTACGTTCAATAGTTAACTATAATCTTATTTTCTTATACTAAATATCTTAAGCTACAAAATTAATTTTCATTACAAAAATATTTCTTTAAATCTACCATAATATTTAAATAGTTACTAAAATATAGTTACCTGAATTAAATTCGCTACATAAAATCATATAAATAATTTTTGAAAATATTGAAATAGAGGACATCTAATAGTTAATCTTCTTCTTCCCTCCCCCAAACTTAAATTTTTTTTAATATGAAATAAAGGTGGAAAGAAAATACTATAAATATAAATCATATCTCAGTATTGTAGGCATCTTTATCATTCTGAAATTTCTGCCGGCCTTCTCAAATTTTTACTTCACCTAGTCTGTAATTTTATGAGCTTTCTACACACATAAATTATTAGAGGAATTTCATGGAAATAAAATTTTGAAATAAGTATAAAACTGAAACAAACATACAACATTTCCTAATACAATTACAATGCTAAACAAAAGACAAAAATACTAAAATAAAAATAAATATCACATCACATTACAATCCATAAAGTAATGAGCAACATCTATAACTTACACATGCACATTTTTACTATCACATTAAACATTTATAACCATAAAAAACAATAAAATCATTCAAGTACAACGAAACAATAAAAACGAAAGTCCAAATACAAACATTCATTTCTATTACAAACAGACTACATAAAATAAAAATACAAACAAAAGTACATCAATTTCATTCTAAATATCAAAATCCCAAGCTATTTCATCGTCACCTTGATCAGCAGGTGGATTGGGTTGATATTGAGTATATCGGGGGCATTCAGGAAATGTAACATCAGGCTCTCCTCTGTAGTGTCGGGCGTGAGCGTCATAATAAGCTATCTCAAAATTGGAATGCCTCTGTAGGTACTCACTGTCATAATCATGTCGATGTTCTAAACCTCCAGTTCTTTCATTTATTAAATCTATGCTCTTACTCTGTAAGGTTAACTCATTCATCAAATCTGTTAAGGTAGGGGAGCTAGAAGGAGGAGGAGGGTCATAACTTGTAGAGGGGACATCTCTGCTGATAGAAGGTTCCTGACTCGTACTTATAGTTCT
>NEWO01000895.1:113053-137082 GCA_003013225.1 Phalaenopsis aphrodite
TCATGGCTCCTTACATGTTACCAAAACAAAGGAAGAGATATAGAGAGAGTACAAAAGAAGGTGTGAGGGGGGGGGGGAGGTGAAAACACCCCTACAAATTACTTTTAAAAGGAAAATTGGTGTGTGGGGGGGGTCATAGTATATATATATCAAAATATGTATATATATAAATGAAGGAAAACTTCATATATATGTCTTCTTAACTGTAAAAGCATATATATGGAACACTAAAAGGAAGAGGACCAAGAAGTTACAACATTCTGCAGAAAGGTAAATTTGACAGGTCTCCCTTGAGAAGTAAATGAAGAGAAGGGGGCAGTTTTTTTGATACATTGACTCTATCTGTCTCAGCTCCAGCTTGAGCAAGCCAATGAGCAGGTCTGTTACCTTCTCTGTGTATAAAATTGAATTACAGATTGAGCTCTTGAGACTTACAAGAAATTATGTTCTTCCATTTTAGAATGTGCCAGAGGCAGCTTATGTTATTCAGGAGGATACAAATCATGACCTTGGAATCAGTCTCCACAATCAGATTATGGAAATTGGCCTTGGATGTAATCAAGATGGCCCAGTAGATAGCCAGAGCCTCAGCTTCCAGAGCATTAGCAGCAAAGATAGGAGTTTGGTAATGTAGCAGACACTTACCCATAGGATTCCTGAAGACACCTCCTATGCCAGCAGAGGTCCTAAAGAAACTGCCATCAGTATTGGCTTTCAGCCAACCATTAGGAGGTTTGACCCAATAGACAAGTGGTTACTCAATTAAGGCTTGATTCACTAATGAGTTGGTTTTGAAAAGGTCAGGAAAATTTTTCCACTGTGTGAGTTTTTTCAAAAAGGCTAAACAGTTAGCAGCCACCTTAGTTGGATGTGGTAAAAGCTCTTCAAATTTGGCCTTATTTCTGGCCATCCAAGTGAACCAAGCCACCACACAAGGTATTACCTGAAGTTTTAGCTGAAGCCATTCATTCCAGCAGGATAAAAATTTCTGCCATGTAAGATTGATGGTATGGACTTTCAAGTTTCCAAGAACAATAGACCAAATCTGCTGGACAAAATGGCATTGGAAAAATAAGTGATCAGTTGTTTCTTCTTGCCCTTTACACAAGAGACAACAAGAGGGACCTCTCAGTCCCTTCAGTTTCAGAATGTCATCAGTAGGTAGGCATTTTGAGAAGATTCTCCAGCAGCAGAAGGACATAGAGGGTGAGAGGAAAATGTTCCAAAAGGGTTTCCCCAAGAGACAGTTCTCACCATGGTTAAGTTGGGAGTAGATGTAACCAGTAGTTGACTGGGAGACCCCTTGCTTGGGAATGAGAATGTCCTTCTTAGTAGTATTCAAAGGAATGTTGTTAATCTTTTTGATGGTATGGTTATCTAGCATGTTGGTCAAGGCAGTAGTTTTCCACTGGTTTTCATTCCAGTAATCAGAAACTTTGGCAGATGTCGGGTGGGGAGTAGTTAGCATGTCAGCTAGTTTCCCATCCCCCATCCAGTTGTCAAGCCAAAAGTTGATGTTCCCCTCTCCCAGGTTCCATATAAAGTAGTCTTCAGCTTTATCTTTATGTTTAATCATGTGAGTCCAGATCCTGGAGTCTCCCAGTTTGGATGTAGCAAGGGTGGGATGGGATCCTCTACAATACTTGCCTTTAAGAAAAATAGCCCAAAGTGACTCTTGAGCTCTAAAATGAATCCACAACTTGCAGAAGTTGATCAGATGAAGATGTTTGAAACTTCTAAAACATAAACCTCCATTCTGAGTAGGTTTACAGATAGAGTTCCAGTTTGTCCAGTGCTTCTGTGTTCTTTGCCCTGACTAAAGAAATCTGTTGAAGGTTGTTTCAAGAAGCTGTTGAGTGCTCTTTTTCATAGAAACCATTTGTAGAAGGTAATAGGGGAAGGCAAACAGTACATGCTTAAGGAGAGTAATCCTTCCACCATTTGATAGGAACGAATTAGTCCAATGAGTGAGCTTAGCTTGAATTTTTGTCACAACATCATCAAATTGGATCTGTCTAGTCCTTCCTTACAGAAGAAAGACCCCCAGATATTTCAGATGAGTGTGGGGGGTTTGAAAGCCAATAAAATTAGAGACCCAGTGTTTGAAAGGTTGTTTAACTCCTTTGCTGTAATAGATACAACACTTTTGTTTATTCAGCTGTAGCCCAGAGCAAGACAGAAAATCATTGAGAAGGGTTTGGATTTGTTTTGCAGCAGGTTTAGTGGCCTTAGAAAAAATAATAATATCATCTGCATAGGAGAGATGGCTAATGACAATGTTTGAACTGTGCTTAAACAGGTTGTGAGGAGATATGTTTGGAATTTGATTGAGAATAAGGGACAGATAGTCAAAGACAAGAATGAAAATAGTGGGGGAAAGGGGGTCACCTTGTTTGATTCCCCTAGAAGTAGTAAAGAAACCATGAGTCTTTCCATTGATGAGAATAGAATGAGCATCATTAAACAGCCATCTTCTGATTAAGCATATAAAATCCATATTGAAGCCTCTAGCCTGCAGAACCTCTTCCATGAAATCCCAGTGTATGGTGTCATAAGCCTTGCTAATATCCAATTTGTAAATCAGATTTCCTCCTCTGCATCTCTTATCAAGGTCTAGGAAAAGTTACTGAGCTAAGAGGACATTGTCCACAATGCTTCTACCTTTGATGAAGGCAGTTTGGTTACTGCTGATGATTCTGTTGAGGTGAGGTTGAATTCTGGTTAGCAAAATTTTGCTAATTATTTTAGAGATCACACTAGTGAGACTTATGGGTCTGAACTGGTCCCATCTGTGACACACATTCTCCTTAGGGATAAGGACAATGGTGGAAGAGGTGAAAAATTTGGTAGGTTCAATACCAGTGAAAAAAGCCTGTACAACATCCACTACATCATGTTTAATGACATTCCAAGCAGATTTGTAAAATTCAGCAGAAAATCCATTTGGACCTGCTGCTTTATTACTGTCAATTGAATTTAGAGCAAATTTAATCTCCTCTTCAGAAAGAATGTCAGCAAGCTTGAGAGTAGCAGTGTAACTTCTGCAGTGGTCGAATAAATTTCCTTTAACTTCAGTCTTAGCAGCCTCACTTCTAGTAAAAATCCTTTTGAAATGCTCAACAGCACTATCAGCAATATCTTGTGGATTTTTCAGCCAAGCACCCTTTAAATCTTTGATCTTATGAATTTCATTGCATTTCCTTTTGTGGTTAATAATAGCATGATAGTAATTGGAGTTTCTATCCCCCAAGCAGAAATGGTTTTGTGCAGCTTTCTGGTGGAGGAGTTGTTCTTGCAAATGGATAGCATTTAGAAGTCTTTCATTGGCATTGTAAAGATCATTTTCCAAACTAGGATCCAGGCTGATTTTGGATTCTAGTTCCTTTACAGTGGCTTCATCTTCCACCACTCTTGTGTTTAAATTCCCAAAGGTCTGCCAATTCCAGGCTTTGAGCTTAGAAGCAAGCCTTTTGTGTAGAATCCATAACTTCACCCAAGAATTGCTGTTATGGTAGCTGTTCCAAACAGTACTAACTTGATTCATAAAGTCTGGATGGGAAGACCAGACATTTAATTTTGGAAGGGCTTAAAGAGCTGCTGATAGAGATCAAAAGAGGTCTGTGGTCTGAACCAGACACTGAGAGGTGAGAGACAGATGTATGTGAAAATTCATTGAGCCAGTGATCATTTACAAGTGCGCTATCAATTCTTTCCCAAACCTTACCTCTTCTCCAAGTGAATCTGTGACCAGAGAAACCCAAATCAAATAATCTAGCCATGTGCATGTTGTCTAAAAAGAAATTCATCTTAGTTGTATCAGGAGGTCTGCCTCAAATCTTTTCATCAGAGGAAGTAATGCAGTTTAAAAAACCACAAATCAGCCGATTGGAGGAGGTGTTAGTATTCAGTTTAAGGAGCTCCTTCCAAAGCTCCACTCTCCCAGCAGAAGAGCTAGTGGCATAGACAAAAGTAGCATGTGCAAAATGGCCAGCCATAGAAAGGGATACATGTAAAAACTGAGGATGATCTACAAGAACTTGCCAAGATATTTTCTTCCTGCAAAGTAACCATGTCTTATTGTTGCAATTAGCAGCACATTGGAAGCCCTGAAAATTTTTAATAATTCTATCTTTATATTTAGACACCATTGGTTCCTGGAGAGCAATACACCAAAGTTTGTACACCCTATTCAGATGCAATACTCTGCTAAGGGACCTAGGGTGTGCCAAACCCCTAACATTCCAGCAAAGAGGATTAATCATTAATCATTTTTCCTCTCCTCCTTGTTCTAGGAAGAGATTCCAAACTTTGGGACATAATTTCTCCAGAGGTAGTTGTAACATTCTGCAGCTCTAGTATCAGCTTCTTTTTCTGTTTGGACTGGTGAATCTACCATTCTTCTTCTAGATCAACTTTTAGATTTTGAATCACATTGTCTTCCACAACATTAATGATATTATGATGCACTGTAGGTTGGTCTATATGCCCCTTGGAACAAGGTGTCAAGGTTAAAACCTGGGGCAAGACAGCTTTTCCCAGTTCAGAGCACACAACAGAAACTTCAGCAGAGGGAGGAGGAGCCAAAGGTGGAATATGGGGAGGAGGTAAAGAATTCAGGTTAGGGGAAGGTTCTGAAGGGCCTTCAACAGGAAGAACAGTCCCAGTAATGAGAGAAAAGGTTTCATCAAGTGGGTTTTTAGGAAGAGAAGGAGCAGGAAAGGAGGGGGAGGGCAAACAAGAAGTTCCTAGAACCCGGTCATCAGTGAGAGCTACCATCAAGGGTGGGCAGTGTGTAGTAGGGATAAAAGTAGTATGTAGAGATTCAGAAACAGGATATAGGGGCAAGCTTTTGGTGGGAGGAGGTGGGTCTAGCAGTGGTGAGGCAAGAGGTTGTTTAGGGGAGGTTGTAAATTTTTTCTTTGGTTGTAATCTGAAGCATCTGTTGTCAGTGTGTCCAAACATCTTACAATTGTGGCAATAATATGGTCTTTGCTCCATAACAATTTTCTGCCAATATCAATTGTTAGCTGTGCCCAACAAAATTTCATCAATTTCTGGTTGGGTGATGTCCCTTTCCACTAGGATTCTGGCCACAAAAAGTCTTAATAGGTTAAAGGTGGGAGCATCCAGCTTCATGGGTCTTCCAAGGGCAGTGCCAATGGTAAATAGGACTTGGTGGTTGAAAAAATGTAGCTTTAAGCCAAGCACCTTTAACCAAATAAGGACTATAGGAGGTTCCTTTGAAGGATCAAAATCTATAGTCCATTTCAACAATTTCATAGAGATGTCATCCAAGAAGAGGGCTTGCTTAGCAAAAAGCCTTGCATAATCCTCTTCTTTAGCTAATTGAATCATTATGTGCCTACCATCCATGAGTCCAACTTTCCAAGCACCAACTAGCTTTAACTCATCAAAAAACTTCCTTATATCATCAATTTTAGGATGGCTGAATTGAAATTTGCACACCAGGGTGAATTTTCTAGCCTCAGCCAAAGAGGTGATTTCCTGGTCAGAGAACACTGCAGCCACCTTACCTCCTTTTCTACCTAAAGCTTTCACATAGGGGCAATCTCCTTTGCCAAGAGTAGCATCATGATAAACTTGGGGGAAAACAAGGTTCTCAGCATTTTGCAAAGTTTCAAAACCTTTCCCCACCACATCAGCAAAAGTGGCTTTATACCATTGGATATTAGTCTCTAAATCAATGGGAATGGGGGAGGCCATTAAGGGCAGCCACAGCAAAACTCTGGATGGGCAAACAGAGCAAAGAAAACCAATGTAACAGTAGCCGAAACACTCCAAAGAGCAACAGCAGCAGAAACAGAAATTTCAAACCAGTGAAAACCTCCAAAGGAGATGAAGCAGGGTGATGAGACACAAAAAACACAGTCAGGGAGGATTAGTTGGAAGCCATGCAGCATCATTGCAGAAACCCTAGCAAAGCTAAGGAAGCAGCCGCCACCACCATTGCAGATATTATATATATATATATATATATATATATATATATATATATATATATATATATATATATATATATATATATATATATATCTTATATTAAATCAAATATCTTTTTCTCAAAAAGGTGATCGACATGATTATGGTTGGGTCTGATCATAGACCACTGCTTCTGCTTCTGTTTATAACAAATGTTGTGTAAACTGTTAAGGCTGATTTTAGATATCAACTAATGTGACCTACACATCCTAACTTTCTGACGGTTTACCTAAATATAGAATGATATTCAACATCATAACCCTTGGATTAAACTTTGGATGCTACACAAGAGAGTAAGGAAGGACCTAATGGTGTGGAATTCAATCTGCTCTGGTGATAATTTTAGCCAGATAAAAAATGCTAAATTAGAAATGGGAACCTAGAGAAAGCAATTTAATTAGGGCTGACTAAGGAAGATGCTATCTTTGAAACTAATGAAAATTTACAAACTGTTACCTCCTTAAAAAAGATGTTCCTTTTACAGAATGCTGCAGCTATCTAAATTTTTGGATGGAGACAGAAATACTGGGTACTATCATGCTTGTATGAATTTAAAAAAGAAATGCAATGCAATCTACAAAATTCATACTACTAATGTTGAGTGGCTTTCTAGCTTTGCTGAGATTGCTGAAGGTGCTTCGAAGAAGTTTAAGAAGTACTAAGGTTGTCAATCTCACTTTTGTCCCTTCTGAGGAAGAGATATAGAATGCTCTTTTCTCTATTGATCCTAGGAATGTTGTAAGCTCAGTTGGCTCCACCTCTAATTTTTATAAAAAACCTTGGCATATTTCAAAAGTAGATTTTATCATGGCTACAACGTCTTCCATGATCTAGATCCACCTCTTATTTAGAGCCTCTTCTAAGACCTAGATCCTCCTATATATTTCTATTGTTCCAACATTGTTCTCTTCCCTAAAACATTTGATAACAGTAGATGGGAACATTTTAGCCCATTAGTTTGACTGGTGTGATTAACAAAGTATTTAGTAATATCCTTGTTATCAGGGTGCAACCTCTATTACAAAATTAAATATTTTCTAATCAATTAGCCTCTGTAAAAGTTAAGAGTATTGCAAAGAATGTTCTTTTTGCACAAGAATTGCTTCAGGACCTTGATAAGCCATGTTAGGGAGGAAATCTGAACTATAAGTTGGATCTCATGAAAGCATATGTCAGCATCAGCTAGGAATTCATAATCTAAACTTTGCTAGCTAGAGGCTTTCATGCTGACTTCTGCAATTTGATTTTGAGCTGGCTAAGGAGAAATCACATTCCAACTTCATTAATGGCTAGTCAAATAGGTTTTTTCATACTACTAAAGGTCTAAACTATGGACCTTTTCTGATGCAAATGATATCATGTATGATAATGAAACGAATTCAAGAGAAGATTTAATGCAAGTTCCATGTGTTCCAATTACTAGATGCCATGCAGAGAGGTTAAAAGAAGCTCTTAATGGATTAGTCCATGAGGCTTGGACTCAAGTCAATTCATGGAGATCTAAGGAGAAAGAGCCAAAAAGATTTGTCAACTTATTCCACGGCCAAGGCTAAAGGAGTTATATTATTATGGCTAGATATTTTGTATTTTTATTGCGGTTTAATAATGGCTTGCATGCCAACTTGATGTAGCTTTTCATTTATTTTAGAAGATATTTTACCTTCTCTTTTGTTTGCTTGTAAGCTTTAGCTTATATATAAGGCTTACTTCAAATGAGAAAGGGACTTCTGATTCTTGCCAAAAAAATCTTGCATTTGGGTTTTCTCCCATGGTTTCCGTAGGATTCCAGTGGAACTCTAGGCCATCGCCTAAGGAGTTCTTTCCCAACTTATCAAGCACATTTCCACCCCGTTTGTGGCTTCTTCCATTGTACCAAGATTCTTTCCTCATGTCAAGCATAAGGTTGCGGTCTTATACCAATATTCTTGTTTGCGTTCAGCATTAAGTCAAGGTTTACCTCCATCCATCCATTTTACCGCATGTTCTACATATAATTCAGTTTGTTCCAGCCTTGGGACAGTTTTATTGTTTAGTTTCTTGCATCTCATTATAATTTCCATCAATTATTTTTGGTTTCAGCATTGCACATCCGATTTTCTAATAAGAAAATCAATCCCCACAATCCTGTCTTGCATATATGCACATCAGTTTGGTATCAAAGCCTCACGGTTCTTGAACACATAATTTTTTTGTTGGGCTTTTGTGTTCTTATTGGATGTTTCTTTTTTTTAGGTAATTAATGAGATTAGTTGTTTTGTTGTTTCTTATGTCTAATTTTTTGTCTGTCTGATTTTTACTAAGTAATCCAATTTGTAATTTCATTTCGTAATTAATTGTTCAATTAGTTGCTTTCATAATTATTCATAATTGTGTTCTTGTTAATATTCACATTGTTATTGCTCATGCAATTTTCCTCATAATTATTCATATCAATTGTTCTATTTATTATCCCAATTATCCAAATCAATGTTCATGTGTTTGTTCAAATCATCTACTTCTTGTATTCTTTATGTTAAATATTGTTCTTCATGTGAACTTTTTATATTCATTTCTTGTTATTTTTGTTTCTTGAAATACAATTCATCTTGATGTGATCTTGTTATGTTAATTTCTTGTTATTTTTATTTGTTTGATGATATTCTTGTTGTTCTTGATATGATTGTCCAAATCAATTTAGTAGTGCTTTTGTTTTGGTTCAAGATATCAAATTTGTATTTCATTATCATCATCCTAATGTTTTGCTTATCATTTCAGAATTTTCTTATTTGTAGTAATTTAGAATTTTATTTGAGTTATTAATTTCAAATTCTTGCTTAGCTACCTTCATTGTAAGTCGCCAATCATGTCCCAAACAAATTTTGAAGAATAGAAAAGGAAAGCTGCCATTCCTAATCTCCAATTTCAAGCATTGGTGGGGGAGATGAGAAGAATGATGAGGGTTTCATGAAAGATGGAAAAGGTAGAGGGAGGAATCCAAGAAAGACATCCAGAAAATGTTTCCATTAGGCAAAAAGAGAGAGTTCCACCGAGAGGAGTGAGAGAGGAGGATGAGAATATTATGTGGCTGGATTTGATGAAGAGAGCCATAAGGATTTATTTGTTGAGAGGAGGCATTATGGTAGACAAGCTAGAGACATTGGGAATAGAGACGATAACAGCTTGATGAGTATTAAAATGTGCATTCCTTCTTTTCAAGGTAAAAACAATCCTGAAGCCTATCTTGAATGGGAGAAGAAGATGGAATTAATGTTTGACTGCCACAACTATTTCGAAGTAAAGAAGGTGAAATTGGTTGCCATTGAATTTACTGATTATGCTATTGTTTGGTGGGATCAATTAATGTTGAGCAGAAGGTGAAATCGTGAATGTCCCATAGAAACATGGGAAGAAATGAAAGTTGTTATGAGGAAACAATTTGTGTCAAGTCTTTACTATCAAGAGTAGTATTAGAAGTTACAAAGGCTTAGGCAAGGTAATCGAAGTGTGAAATATTACTATCAGGAGATGGAGATTGCTATGATTTGGCCTAATGTAGAAGAGGTCTGAGAAGCTAATATGGGTAGATTCTTAAATGGTTTAAACCCAGAAATCCAAGATAGAGTGGAAATGCAAAATTATGTGGAGTTGGACGACATGTTACATGTAACCATCAAGGTAGAACAACAACTCAAGAGGAGGGGTGGCCCACATTTGTCAACTAGAGTGGGTTCTTCATGACAGCCAAATTTTCATAAGAAAGGGGACAAACCAATTACAAAGTTCAAACCCGAGCCAAGGAAAGAGACAATCAGCCAAGGAACTCAATGGAAAATTAACCATTCCATTTCTACAAATCGAGACATTAAATATTTTAAATGTCAATATCCTAACAAAAGAATCATGGTGATAAGGGACAATGGAGAGATTTAGACCAATGAAGAATTAGAAATTAACTATACACCACAAATAGAGGACATTGAATGTGAAGAATATGCGATCACATGACAACTATTAGTCACAAGAAGGGCTTTAAGTGAGCAGACCAAGGTTGATGAGAGAATCTAAAGAGAAAACTCTTTCACACTAGGTGCCATGTACAAAATAAGGTATTTAGTTTGATCATTGATGGAGGAAGCTGTACTAATGCTGCTAGCACTATTTTGGTTGAACAACTAGGACTACCAACCATCAAGCATTCCCGGACTTATAAGTTGCAATGGTTAAATGATAGTGGTGAGGTGAAGGTGAGCAAGTAATTTTTTGTCTCATTTCACATTGGAAAATATGAAGATGAAGTCTTATGTGATGTAGTACTAATGCAAACAGGCCATTTGTTACTACGCCGACCCTAACAATTTGACCGACGAGTTAAACATGATGATTTCACTAATAAATACTCGTTTGAAGTCAATGATAGAATTATCACTCTTGTGATAATGACACCAAAAGAGGTCTACAAGGATCAAGTGAAATTGCAAAATGATTATTGTCAAACGAAAAGGAGTGATTAACATAAAGAGGTTGGCTCAAATGAGAAAAAGGAAGAAATGGAAGAAGCAGCCATTAAGAGAAACAAAGAAAGAAAACAAAAGAATTTTTATGCAAAGGCAAGTGACATTAAGAGAGAATTATTTTTAAACCAACCAATGATTGTACTTCTTTACAAAGAGGCATTCTTAAACACTAATGAATATGACAATTCTTTGTCTAGTTCTATTATTTCTCTTTTGCAAGAGTTTCAAGATGTCTTTCCTGAGGATATTCCACATGGTTTACCACCCATTTGAGGGATTGAGCATCAAATTGATTTTATACCAGGAGCCACCATTCCAAACTATCCAGCCTATAGAAGCAATCACGAGGAGAAAAATGATTTACAAAGGAAGGTTGGGGAACTAATAGAGAAGGGGTACGTGAGAGAGAGCATGAGTCCATGTGTTGTTCCGGTAATTCTAGTTTCTAAGAAGAATAGGTCTTGGAGAATGTGTGTGGATTGTCGAGCCATTAACAATATTACGATAAAGTATAGACACCCTATTCCTTGCTTAGATGATATGCTAGATGAGTTACGTGGATCTTGTGTGTTTTCTAAGATTGATTTAAAAAGTGGATGTCATTAGATTAGGATGAAAGCAGGTGATGAGTGGACAACTACTTTTAAGACAAAATATGGTTCTTATGAATATTTAGTTATGCCTTTTGGTTTGACTAAATCACCTAGTACTTTCATGAGACTAATGAACCATGTTTTACGGGCTTTTATTGGAAAATTTGTTATGGTCTAGTTCGATGATATTCTGATCTATAACAAAAGCTTGAAGGATCATGTTGAACATTTAAAACTTATTTTAGATTTTTTGAGAAAAGAAAAGTTATTTGGTAACTTGTAAAAGTGTACCTTTTGAACCAATAAATTTATTTCTCGGGATTTGTTGTGAGTGTGCAGGGTACACAGGTTGATGAAGAAAAGGTGCGTGCTATACATACATGAGCACTAGTATAAGCAATGTCGTAGTTTTCATGAATTTGCTAGTTTCTACCGATGATTTGTGAAAAACTTTAGTAGCATAGTTGCACCACTCATTGAATAAATTAAGAAGAAAATTGGGTTCAAGTGGGGAGAAGCACTGGAAAAGGAATTTCAAATGATCAAGGAAAAACTTACCCACGCCCCTATTTTGACTTTACCTGATTTTCCTAAAACTTTTAAAATTGAATGTGATGTTTCTAATATTGCAAATTTGTTCTTTAAGGAGATTATAAGATTACATGGTATGCCTAGAACAATTGTTTTTAATAGAGATCCTAAGTTCTGGAGTTACTTTTGGAAGACCTTGTGGTGTAAGTTAGGAACCAAATTATTGTTTTCTACTACTTGTCACCCAAAAATTGAAGTAGTAACTGAAGTAGTAAAAAGGACTTTGTCTAATTTGTTAAGGGCAGTCATAAAGAAAAATAACAAAACATGGGAAGATTGTTTACCACATGTGAGTTTGCTTATAATAGTGTTGTTCATTCTGCTACTCAATTTTCACCTTTTGAAATTATTTATGGTTTTAATCCTTTAACGACATTTGATTTAATTCTATTACCAGTTTCTAAGCATGTTAACTTGGATGGTAAGAAAATGAGTGAGTTTGTAAAGCAGATACATGAGAAGGCATGACTAAATATTGAACAAAGAACAAAACAATATGAAAAACATGCCAATAAGGGGCGACACAAAATGATCGTCGAACCTAGAGATTGGGTCTGTTTACACTTGAGAAAAGAAAGATTTTTAGAAGAAAGGGATTGCAAACTACTTCCAAGAGAAGATGGTCCATTTCAGGTAATTGAGCTTATGAACGACAATGCCTACAAGCTGGATCTACCAGGCAAGTATTGTGTGAGTGCCACTTTCAATTTTACTGATTTAAGTCGTTTTGATGCAGGCACTGAGTTGAGGACAAATCCTTTTCAATAGGAGAGGAATGATGCAAATGATACTTGATGAAAATGACATGACTTTAAGAGAATATTTAATGCAAGTTCCATGTGGGCCAATTACTAGATTCCGTGCAAAGAGGGTGAAAGAAGCTCTTAATGGATTAGTCCAGGAGGCTTGGACTCAAGCCAATTCATGGGGATCTAAGGAGAAAGAGCCAAAAAGATTTATAAACTTATTCCAAGCCCAAAGATAAAGGAGTTATTTTATCATGGCTGGATATTTTGTATTTTTATTGCGGTTTAATAATGGCTTGCATGCCAACTTGATGTAGTTTTTCATTTGATTTAGAAGACATTTTATCATTTCTTTTGTTTGTTTGTAAGATTTAGCCTATATATAAGCCTTACTTCAAATGAGAAAGGGACTTCTGATTCTTGCCAAGAAAAACTTGCATTTGGGTTGTCTCCCCTGGTTTCTTTAGGATTCCAACAGAACTCTAGGCCATCACCTAAGGAGTTCTTTGTTGACTTAATAAGCAGATTTCCACCCCATTTGTGGCATCTTCCATTGTACCAAGGTTCTTTCCTAACTTCAAGCATAGGATTGCGGTCTTATACCAACGTTCTTGTTTGTGTTTAGCATTGGGTCAATGTTTACCTCTATCCATATATTTTACCGCAGGTTATACATATAATTCAATTTGTTCCATCCTTGGGACAATTTATTGTTTGGTTTATTGCATGTCATTAGAATTTCCATCAATTATTTTTGGTTTTGGCAGAGCACATCCGATTATCTAATAAGAACATCAATCCCCATGATCTTGCCTTGCATATATGCACATCACTCTCTCTCCTACCATGTTAACCTTAGCTTTTGATTAACTTTCTAGGGTGCTGAACAACAATATCTCATAGACTTCTCATACTAGATACAACCATAGATTCAATGTAGGAGTTAGTCACCTTGCCTATATTTATGATGTTATCCTATTTTCAAATGCCAAAAAAACTTGTTGTTAAGAATGTGCATGCTTGTATCCTACATTTTCAGGAATTCTCTGGAATGAAATTTAATAATAGAAAAAGAAATTTTTTCTACCATCGTAAAGTTAAAGCTCCTTAAAACATTGTGTCAAAGAATACACTAGACTTTCTTCAGCGACCATCCCTTTCAAGTATTTGGGTGTTTATATGTTGAGAAGAAGAACTAAAAAAAATATGTTTGATGAAGTCATTGTGATGATTAGTACAGAATTATACTATTCGATAAACTCCTTATCAAATGGTGGTAGAATCACACTACTAAGGAGTATATCAACAAGCTTTCCATCTTATATTATGCAAATGAAAGTGATAAAAAGAGCACTCAACTACTTCTAGAAAGATGCTTCAACAAGTTTCTTTGGGCTTGTAAAAAGAAGCAATTACATTGATCAAGCTGGTAGAAAGCAACTAAACCCATACTGGCTGATGGTACAGGGTTTAAGAGGCTACAACATTTGAACTTGATTAATCTCTATATGTTGTGGATCAGGTTTAGGCAAGAAGAGTCACTTTGGGCAAAATTTATGTAGGGAAACTATTGCGAAGATAAACATCCTACTACTGTAAATAGAAAGTTGCAGGATTCCAGGATTTGTGTAGACTTACTGAAGTTCAGAGAAAAGGTAGAAAATTTATATTATTTGGGATTTGAGCAATGGAAGAATGAACTTCTGGCTAGATAGATGAGTCATTGAAAGGAGGCTCCAACCTAAGTTATATATTGAAGTATATTTAAAACTACAGGTGGCTGATTGCTGGGAGGATAACAACCGGTCCCATAGTGCTTTGAACTCCTAGTTGAATTAAGACCATGCCTATCAAATTGTCAAAAAAAATTTTGATAGACACTAAAAGAATGTGCTCATCGCTAGAATTTTTAGAGCCCAAAGCTTGACACAATAGATTTATTACAACCACAACATTTGGGATAATGTTGGTTGGGGTAAATTCATCTGGACAAATCTTCTTACCTCCTCCATGTACTTTTTTATGCTGACAATTATTCATAAATTTTTTACCTATGATAACAATCTTCAGCGAGACTATTCTTCTCACCCCTCCATGTCCTTTTTATGGTGAAGCTTGTTCCTAAATTTTTTTCCTTTAATGACATTCTTAAACTGAAGGGGCTGAGAGGGCCATCTTATTGTATCCTCTGTAAGGAACCAGAGAGAAGAATAAATCACTTTTTTTTTCACTTGTAAGTTTTCATAGCAAATCTGGGCTAATGTTGTAAGGAAGCTATCTATGAATGCCCACAATCTAGATTGGCACAAAAAGGATTGCTGGAATGACTGACATTATGAAAATATGGCCATAATACCTTATATTTCGGCTTGGTTTATTTGAATGGCTAGAAATAAGATGAAGTATGAGGAGGTTGTCCTGGAAGATCAACATGTGGTCACCAATTGTATGCCCTTTCTACAAAAACTTATTAAGTACAAGAGGTTCCTTGATATATCGATTATTCTTCTTGGTCATAGAACCATTATCTTAAAGATTTTCTATAGGAAGCCTAATTAACCGTGGAATAAAGTGAATACTGATGATCGTTTTTTAGCCATTGACACCTAAATTGGAGGTTTCTTTGGAGATCATACAAGAATATGTTTATTATCATTTCAATCCTCAGTCTTGGTGCAAGATGCATTCCAAGCTAAAGAAATGGCTGTGGTGTGGGCCCTTAAGCTTGAACACATGGAAAATTTTTCTTATATATAGATTGAAGTAGATTCCTTGGCACTAATCCAGATCATGGAGAAAACAGAGGACACTCCATGTCACATCCTACATTTGATTAAATATCTAAACTCAGTTTGAAACAATTTCTAATTGGAGTTTCATTTCATTCATAGAGAAAGAAACAAACTTGCTAATTGGCAAGCTCAGATGGGTAAACAATGTGAAATTGTATGGGTCTACTCTCCCCCCCCCCCTTCCCTCCTACACTTTCTTTTCTTTTGCATGGGGATAGTTTGGATGTTCTTCATATTATAATTGTAACTAACACCTTTTGACCAATACATATATAGCTTCTGCAATATAAAAAAGATGAAAAAACAATATATATATATATATATATATATATATATATATATATATATATATATATATATATATATATATTATGGGGAAAGAGCTCTCATGACTCCCTAGGTGTTAATTATAAAAAAAAATTACAAAAGGGGGAGGGATGGTGCATCCCTAGTTTAAAAACCCAAAATTACCTTTAAATTGACTCGTAGAGGTTCCACCACCCACAGTACAACACACAAAAAATCTAGAAAAAATACAACTATACCCGATAAAATTTTAAAAGAGCCAAAAAACAAGTATACCAAAAGAGCTTCCATAGTAGATAACTCCAAAACAGATAAACAAACATGCAGAGCTGCTTCAAAGCAAAGGAAACCAGAACAATCCAAAAATAAAATCAATAGGACAACTGGGAAACCAACAACCATGTAGCTCTTCGAAGGGAAGTTTGAGGCATGTAGTGAAAAAATAATCCTTTTCAAGATAATCTGGAATAAAGAGCCTGCAGCAATTGAAAGAAACAAGAAAAAAACACTAGCGAAACAACCTCCTAGTGATTATGGATAAATAGTATAATCCATGAGAAGTATAAGAATTAGCTCCCCTCAAAGAGCAGGCCATAACCTACCTTCATATGGCAGCAGAAAAACCATAACAACACTCTGTAGTATAACGGACATGAGAAATTATAAGTGAGAATCTGAGCCATAGTTCTCCATACTTAAATGTTTAATGTAGATGTGAAGAAACCAGATGGTAATCCTAATGAACCTCAACCAGTAAATAAAATAAAAAGCAAATTTAGCAAAATCAATACTGATTAGGTATCCCACACAGATACATGAGTACATAAGTATATATCTATATATGCAGGTACATACATTTGCATATATAAGAAAAGTTTTATTCAGTAGCTTTAGAAAGACATTTAAGAAAAGAATATCCAACACCCTAACTACAATATGAGAGCAGAAAAAATCTTGCAGTATAAGATGCAGGTAATGCTAGGCAGTGCAGTAAGAGAGGTTCCAATATAGTAAACCACGTAATAACAGCTACAGCAAAAGAACATTCCATATAAGAATGTCCAAACAAAATTCCAGTCCATAAATCACATAAAAAAAGCGACAAAAAAACAAGATTCCAGAAATGAAAATCCAACATTCCTGCAACTATCTGAGAGAACTGAAAACAGTCCTTTAGGTTAAAATGCAGGACAAGGACATGCCATACAGAGTAGAGAGGGCATGGTCCTGAGTTAGTACAGCAGGTGAGCATTAGGACAATCAATGTTGGCGTAGTACAGCCAGTGCAGAAGATCCCAGGATAACATAACACATCTAACATCCTAAAAGAGACTGTAGTCAGTTTTAGCATAGAGTTCATTCAGCTCCTTAAGGAGTGTCCATCATATCACTAAGAATATAAGTTTTAATGGGAATAATAGGGGTAATACCAACCAGAACATCACAGAAATTTAGCTAAGAAAACCAATCAACAGGAGTATTCCCCTTTCTAAAGGTGAAAGTGAAGAGAATTTGAAGCTGATTGCTATCTATCTCATTATAAATATAATGTAATAAGAAAATTATGTGCCAAACAAGCTTAGATTTCTTGATGAAGATATTATAAGGACATTGTGATTCAGCATCTATAATGACACATTTAAATTTAGAAGAGACAAACCATTAAAGTTAATAAAACAACATAACATTCAGCCTCAAGAGGTGTAGAGGCAACAATGGGTAAAGCAAAAAATTATTTGGTGATTCCCATAACAATCTCTAAATAGTCCTCCAGCATAGGCTGCCATGTTGGACCAACTAGCATCAGTGTTGGCCTTAAACCAATTTGAAAAAGGTGGTAACCATCTAACCAAGACAGGTCTTTTGCTTCCATCAGAAATGGATATGGCAGTATAATTATTTAAAGCTCTAACAACTTTATAATAGTTTGTCAGAATGAAGGAAACTGTAGTATTAGAGGGAGGAGGAGTGATATTTATAAGCATTCCAAGCAAGCCAGATGAACCAAAGAACCATTAAAGGAAAATAATTCATCTTAGTAAGAAAAGAGGTAACATCTTGTTAAGCCCCAAGTAGCATACTCAAGCTAAAAGGACGAGGCCAGTAGACTCCAAGGAGTCCACCAAAAGTGTCCTAAACCTATTTAGTAAAACAATATTCAAAAAATAGATGATAGGATGATTCAGCTTCTCTCTTACATATGTAATAAATAGATGCCATCTTCAACCTTTTCAACTTATGTAAGACATCTAAAAGCAATAAAGAATGAAAACATCTCCAAGGAAAGAAAGAGGTAGAAGGATAAATAAAGGGATGCCATATAGAAGGGCTCCATTTCCATTTTAGATAGTGGTGAATATCCTAGTATTGAATTTTGGTGAAAGGAATTTCTACACAGGTTTATCTTTTCCACCAGTTAAAATTGGAGTGGTAGACACTGAAGGAACTAAATCTCACTCCAAAAACATCAGCATATTCATATTCTAATTTCCACCATCACAAACATCGGAGAGTAGCAGGTTTGAATCAATTTCAGAATGTGGGAGAGTGGTAAGGTTTGATGTGCCCCAATGATCACGCCAAATGGAGATAATACCATCTCCAACTTCCCAATAAATACAATAAGTAGCTATAGCTGTAGATAGAATGATAGCCCTCCATAGTTTGGAATCACCAGTTTTCCAGGCCACAGTGGAGGGGTGAGTAGTATGACAATATTTATGATTGAGAAATTGTGCCCACATGGACTCCTTTGCCCAAAATTTAAACCAAAGTTTATACATATTGATGTCTACAATTTGCTGTAGAGTTTTAAAGCCAAGACCTCTAGAGGACCAAGGCATAGAAAGACTAGACCAATTAGTACAAATTTTTTCAGAACCAGTCCCAAGCCAAAGAAACTTATAAAAAGGGATTTCAAGATTCCTCGGGGTGCTTTTTCTAGGCTTAATGACTTGTAAAGCATAAAGTGGTGAACTGCAAAGCACACTTTTAAGCAAGTTGAGCCCGCCAACATTAGATAAAAAGATGTTTCTCCAATCTAGTTCATTTTGCTTTCTCCTGCCCCTAAGGATATTCACCCCAAGATACTTAATAGGGAACTTAGTACTTTTACAGCCACTATATTCAGTGGCCCAATTTTCAATGTGAGTGGATACATTTTTGCCAAAGTAATGAGAGAATTTAAATTTATTAAACAGCATATTAGAGGAACTCAGAAACTCCTCTAACAAATTCATAATGGATTTAACGACATTCTTACTTGCATTAGAAAAGATAATAACATCATCCACATAAGTAGGGTGATTAGCAAAGACATTTGATTTGTGAGTGTATTGTATGTGTAGGTGTTGGATTTGTCTCGATTAATAAGCCAAGAAAAGTAATCAAAAGCAAGAATGAACATAGTAGGAGAGAGAGGATCTCCCTGCATAACACCCCTGAGAGTAAAGAAGAAACCATATTCATTAACATTAATAAGAACACTGTAGTGCTTGGTCTCCAACCTCCTTTTAATGAGCATACAAAATTCATTCTTGAAACCTTTAGCATTCAAAACATTTAGAATGAATTCTTAGCTAATAGTATCAAAAGATTTTTTAATATCAAGTTTGATAACCATATTTCCCCCCTCTACATTTTTTATCAAGATCCTTAATGATTTACTCTGCCATAAAAATATTAGCAGTGATCTTCCTCGCTTTGATGAAAGCTGATTATTGTGGAGATATAATATGAGGGAGAAGAGGTTATAGTCTAATGACAAGAATTTTGCTTATGTCCTTAGAGATAACAGAAGTAAGTGATATCTGACGAAAATTATCTCAAGGAAGTTTGACATTAGATTTAGGGATGAGCACAATGGTAGCAGAGCTAAAGCAATTGCATGGATTCTCACCAAAAAAGAAGCCTTGAATAGCTAAAATGACCTATTTCTTAATAATACTCCAAGAATGCAAATAAGAAGAGGAGGAGAAACCACCAGGGCCAGGAGTTTTGTCGTATTAATGGATTGAAAAGGAGAGTAGATTTCTTGCTCATCAAGGATATATGATAAGGATATGGAATTAATGAAGTCTTTATCATTTAAAAAGAGAGTAGAGTCTATAGAGGTGGTGTGTACAGTAGATTGATAGAGAGTAGTGAAGTGATGAACAACACTTTCACCAATTTCATCCATGTTAATTATTATTTCACCATTCACATTTTTTATTTTCATGATGCTATTGATGTTCCTTCTATGCTTAAGAGAAGCATGAAAATAGTTAGTATTACGGTCCCCTGCTATAAAGGATATATCATTAACTTTTTATGTAGAAGTTCCTCCTCCAAATTAATAGCTGTAAGGAAATTCGACTATGCTTTTGTCGTGGAGTCAGCCCAATTAGAGGTGGAAACATGTGTTTCCAATTGATCAACAACACTTTGTGCCTCAATAACTTTGGAATGAACATTCCTAAAAACCTACAGGTTCCACTTTCTCAAAAAAGCAGCAACTCTTTCATGTAGTTGCCAAATAGTGTACAAGAGAGAGCCAACCATCTCCATCTTCTAGGCCTGCGACACCAAGCTCAAGAAAGACACATGAATATTCTAAATGTGAAAGAATTTAACATGAGAGATAATAGGTTTGTCATTAAAAGTTAAAGTTAACAAAATAGGTTTATGATCAGAAGAGGCAGAATTTAAATGAAAGAACCATTCCACAAAAATCTATCCAACCCTTGAGAAAGCAATCCCCTTTTCCATGTGGAAGGGGCACCAGCATATCCCAAATCAAAAAGACCATCTTGAGAGATGGAATTACAAAATAAATTTATAAGATCTGTGTCACACCTTCCCTCGCCTTTCTTCTCAGTAAGCTTCATTATCATGTTAAAATCACCCCAAATAAACCAATTATCAGCAATGGCAGTTTCCATAATTTCAATTTTGTGCCACAAAAGATATTTCTCCTGCAAAAAGGAGCTAGCATAAAAAAAAAGTGGCCCAGCCAAAGTAATCTTCCATCTCATACTAAGTTAAAACAAATTGCTCATCGTCCTCCACTATAGAAAGAGTGACATTTCTTTTCTAAAAAATGTAGATTTTGTTGTTTTTATTCCAAAAGTGATGAAAACTTTTAAAGTGTCTAACAACTTTATTAGTACTAACAGTTACCATGGGCTCCAGAATAGCAAAAAAAGAGATCATATTGACCCTACACAATTGCTTCAATCTACTGAGGGAGGAAGGGACAGCCACTCCCATAATGTTCCAGACCAAGACTTTAAACATGATGTATGGATACAATCCTACTAGAAGATTTAGTAGGATTGACAACCTCCTCTTCATTAGAGTGATAAATACCTTGTTGAGATATATTAGAATCAATAAGCTTTGCAAGTTCTCTTTTACCTTTCCTTTTAGAATAGCGCTGAACTTACCATTCATTTTCCAAGGTGTTAGTATCATCTTGAAGAAACAGCTGTAATAGATCAGAGGAAGTGGGAATAGGAGTAGCATGAGGAGAGACAATTTCATTAAAATGTCTTTGTGTAGTAGAAGAGAGAATGTTGTGGCTTGAAATATGGAGCGGGGAGGACATTGACAGCTTCATTCACATTCTTCTCAGTGGTAGCATTAACATCAGTAACACTATTCTACAAATGAGAAGGAAAAGTAGGCAATCCAGAAGGAACTTTAGAAGTAACAGGTGCAGCAAGGATCATATTATCATTTTTAGAGCAAGAGATGGAAGGGGTTAGAACATTACGTAAAAGCACAATAGTGGTTAGTTCATTGTGAGGCTCCACCTCATCATTCTGATACTCAACCTGAGTCTTATGAAGCTCAACAATGGTAGGATTACCTTGTAATGTATTATTATCTTGATTTTCATAATGAGTAGCTGGATGATCTGTCGAGTGCAGACGGTTATCTCCTTTGAGGTGGAGATTTAACTTGAACATTGAGTTGTATGATGACAAAACATTGAGCAATGTGTATAATATGTTGAGTGACATTCTATCTCCACTTGTTGCCAATAGGCAAGATGTTGTGAGCCAATCAAGATTTTGTTACAAAATGGTTGAGTAATATCTCGTTCAACAAGGACAAGAGCCTCTGAGGGTCCAGTGAGAGCAAAGGTGGCAGTGTCAATTTTAAGTGGTTTAACATATGCTACAGCTAAAGAGAATAGTATTTCATGATTAAAAAGGTGTATTTTGAGACCAGAGAATCTAGTCCATACTGGTATTACTGACAATTCAGTTTTAGGATCAACGTCCCTTGACAATCTAAGCAATTTCACTACCCTGTTTTCAATTCGTAGAAATCTTTAAGAAAATAGCCTAGTATAAATTTCATCATTAGCAATTTGGATTAGTAAAAGTCTCCCATCTAACCTGCCAACCTTCCACCATCCCTTAAGATTCAACATTTCAAATTCTTTATGAATTAAATCCACTTAAGGATCATTGTATGTGAACTTGCCTACAGTGCTAAACCATAAGAAGAAGCGAGAATAGAAGATTCTAAATCAGTGATATACTTAGCAAGTTTTCCATTTTTTTTTCCTTATTTTTTAGTAAGGAAATAATCTCCACTGAAGTTCAAAGATTCATGAAATCTTTGATGAAAATGCTCTTCAGTGCTGGAGTTTGAGGAACCCCCTCCTTCCAAAATAACATCAATGAATGATTTGCCCGCGGACATCACGACCGCGGGTAATAGAAGCCAACAACAAACATAAGCAAAAGGTAATTAAAACTAGTAGAGAGGTGAAAAGGAAATATCTCACCGTAAGTTCAACGTGAAAAGAAGAAGATTTTAATATCTCCATGAAAACGCCCCGAAAACGCGAAACCCTAGCAGAGCAAAAACTTCAGCCACCATTATTATATTATATATATATATATATATATATATATATATATATATATATATATATATATATATATATATATATATATATATATATATATATATATATATATATATATATATATATATATATATATATATATATATATATATATATATATATATAAAGAGTTTATATTCACTCTCTATATGTTAGAATAATATGCAAATACAGAATGTAGGTAAGAAACTAGGGACTCTTTTTTGGTTCAATACAAGAACCCAAGAACTCCCCCAAAAGACCAAAAAGCGCCCCCCGAAAGGAGGAAAAATACAATGACTCAACAAAAGGAAAGAAAAAAAGGATAAAAATACAGCAACACCAAAGATACTCATGTGTCCAGATTTGGCAATTCTGAAGTGGGGAACCTCGAGGATGACTTCTTGCAGCAAATATTGAAGAGCTGAGGGGGGGTTTATAGCAACACCAGTCTCTTTAGAATGTGACCCAAGCTTGGCCAGCCAATTTGCGGGCTGATTTCCTTCCCTGTACATTAATGTGAAATGGATTGGTAATATACTACTAAGATCTCTGATTTTATTTATCCAATATAAGTAGTGCCAAGGAGATCCCTCCTCATGATTTAGAAGGTGAGTAATTGCAGCAAAATCCACCTCCAGCCAAAGCTTATACCAATTAGCTTTGTTGGCAAGGTTAATTGCCTAATACACAAAGATAAGTTTAGTCTTAGTGGCATCAGAGGCCATTACTGGGGTGTAGAAGTACAGAAGACACATACCCAAATGATTTCTGTAAATTCCTCCCACTCCAGCTCGATTTTTTGTAAAGCTTCCATCAGTATTGATCTTCACTATGGGATGCTGTGGAGTTTCCCAGTAAACTCTAATTACTTGAATAGGGTCTGACTTGTCAGATGAGCAGGATTTAGAGACATTGGGGAATCTTCTAGCAATTTTTCCAACATTTGGGATGGCATTTTCAAACTTTGCCTTGTTTCTTTCCATCCAAATGAACTAAGCAGTAATGAAAGGAATAGTAGCATACTTTCTCTTATGCCAGATCAGCCTGCAAATGACAAGCCTATCGCAGGGGCTGGATGCAAGGGCAAAAACCCTTACCAGCAGTTGCATCATGAAATTCCTAGGGGAAAATCAACTTTGCAGGATCTTGAAGGGTGTCATTGGTTTTTCCAACAACACCAGCATAGATAGCTTTTGTCCACTGTGAATCAGTGTGGACATCTATAGGAGTAACCATTGAAGTGCAAACTTTTGTATCAGCCACAAACAGAAAAACCAGTGCCTTCCAGTGGAATAATAGGAAGTGTTAGGCCTCTAAACTTCCAAAGCAGAAACAGAGATTGCAGATAGGGAAAAGGAGAAGCCCTGACTTAATGGAATAGTAACTAATCTAAAAACTCGAAGCCCGGGAAAGGTTAAAGAGAGAAAACCCCCGAGAATAGTCCAAAGGAAGTGAAGGACACACCTCCCCTCCTTGACAGCACCCATCAACCTTCACCAGCAGCTGCAGAACTTCATCTCCCCAGAAACCCTAGCAGAGCTCCTTCTCCAGCCGCCACCTCCATATATATATATATATATATATATATATATATATATATATATATATATATATATATATAT
>NEWO01000895.1:139029-183900 GCA_003013225.1 Phalaenopsis aphrodite
TATATATATATATATATATATATATATATATATATATATATATATATATATATATATATATATATATATATATATATATATATATATATTATAAACAGTAAACAACAAATACTTTTGAAAATCATGAAACTTCAATAATAATAATAATAATTTTTTTTCTCACTACAAATTGATTATTTCTGCACTTCTGTGGATTTTGTCATTTCTTTCACAATTTTGCAAAACCTTACAAATTTCATATTTTGATAAACTTTTAGATTCCACAAGTTCTATAGATCATTTATACACAATTCTTATATGATTACACATAATTTTTCACATCTTCACAAATTCATACAAATATTACATCCTCACACAATCTTACACATTATTTCACATTTTTGAAACAAATTCTTACATTCACAAAATTTTAGGATTGGTGTAGGGATTCCGATTTATTTCACATATTTCCACATTTTATTTATATATATCTCCACATTCACAATATTTTAGGATCGGTGGAGGGATTCCGATTCCTTTCATATGTTTCCACATCCCATTCATATATTTCTCCACATTCACAATATTTTAGAATCAGTGTAGGAATTCAGATTCCTTTCACATATTTCCACATTCTATTCATATATTTCTCCACATTCACAATATTTTAGGATCAAAACAGAGATTTTGATTCCTTTCACATATTTTCACATTCTATTCATATATTTCTCCACATTCACAATATTTTAGGATCAAAACAGAGATTTTGATTCCTTTCACATATTTTCACATTCTATTCATTTATTTCTCCACATTCACGATATTTTAGGATCGGTGCAGGGAATTCGATTCCTTTCACATATTTCCACATTCTATTAATATACATTTTAACTATTAAAAAAATTAATCAATTCTCCTATAATTGTTCCACCTGATTGGGAGAAACAAATTGAAATAAAGTGTGATTCTAGTGATTATGCCATTGGAGATGTTTTAGGGCAAAGGTATGACAAGGTTTCTAAAGTAATATATTATGCTGGTAAAACTCTAAATGATGCTCAAATTAATTACACCACTACTAAAAGAGAGTTATTAACTATTATCTATTACTTTAAGAAGTGTAGAACTTACTTATTTGGAGCTAAATGTATGGAGCATGTAGACCATTCTGCTATCAAATATTATATACAGTAGAAGGATGTTAAACTGAGATTAATTAGATGGATACTTCTGTTGCAAGTGTTTGATTTTGTGGTAGTAGATAGAAAAGGAATTTACAATCAAATAGCTAATCATTTGTCTAGACTAGAACAAGAAATATTAACTAATTTTGTAAATGAAATTTTAGAAACTTTCCATCATGAACAATTGTATAATATTGATGGAAAGAATATGTTGTGGTATGCTGATATACTAAATTATATTGTAAGTGATATTCAACCATCTGATGACCCATATTTATATAAATAGTCTAAATATTTGATCATTAGAAGATGTGTGTCTTATGAAGAAATTGAACAAATAATTCAATGATGTCATGATTTTGAATTTGGAGGACATTTTGGAAATAGTAGAGCTACACGAAAGATTTTACATGCTAGATTTTACTGGCCTACTCTTTTTAGAGATGCTAATCAATATATTAAAACAAGTGATCGGTGTCAGCTAGTAGGAAATAATTCTAGAAAAAATTAAATGGCTCAGAATTACACATTGGAAGTTGAAATTTTTGATGTGTGGGGATTAGATTTTATGGGACCATTTATGCTTTCATTTGGAAATCTATATATATTGCTTGTTCTTGATTATGTATCCAAATGGAATGAAGCTATTGTTGTACCTAAATGTGATGCTTGAAGAATTTCAAAATTTTTAAAGGAACACATTTTTACAAGATATGGAATGCTGCGAGTGATTATTACTGATGGAGGATCCCATTTTAGGAATAAGAGGATTGAGAAATTGATTAGAAAATATAATATCATGCATAGATTCTGAAATATTTTTCATCCCCAGATTAGCAGTCTAGCAAAAATATCTAATCGTGAAATAAAGAAAATTTTTTAAAAAGCTGTAAATCTTGATAAATTAGATTGGGCTGCTAGATTAGATACTATATTACGACCATACAGAATTACTTATAAGACTCCTATTGGAATGTCCTCAAATAGACTTATTTTGGTAAAACATGTCACTTACGAGTAGAAGTAGAACATAAAGCATTTTTTGCTACTAAGGAATTTAATTTTAATTTAAATGATACTGGTGAAAAAAGATTATTGCAACTCAATGAGCTTGAAGAGATTAGAAATGAAGCATATGACAATGAAAAGATCTACAAAGAAAATGAAAATATGACATGATCAGAATATTATAAGAAAGAATTTTGAACCTGGACAAAAATTTCTATTTTTTACAAGAAAACTAAAGTCTAGATGGTTAGGACCATTCGATGTGATCAAAGTCTATCATTATGGAGATGTTGTCATTGAGGATCCTAAAACTGGAAAGATTTTTAATGTTAATAGGCATCGATTGAAACATTATTATGAAAGGCACATGCCATAATTTAAAGAGATCATGATGTTCAGTCATCCTGAATAAACATTGGTACGTCGAGCTAACGATGTTAAACCAAACACTTTGTGGGAGGCAACACATATATATATCTTCGTTATTTTTAGTATTTTATTTATAATTGCTATAATGTATTAGGAGTTGATAATATCTTAGAATCCTACACAATCATACATATCATAAATCAAGGCAAATGTTGGTATTGGACAAAAAATTTGAAAATTAATTATATAAAAAACGAAACAGACGCAAATTTGGCTCTGGCGCCGACGGCGGCACCGACAACGCCAGTGCAATTTTGGCAGTTTGGGGAGTTTTTGGCGGACTTTAGTGGTATTTTGCTTCATGATAACCACCTAAGAGTCTTTTTAAATGCAGTAAAGCCATTTTGGATGACCGTAGACTTCCAGATTTTGAAATCCATGGCTTCCAATTCCAAAAACACTTCAAGATATGGGATTTTCAATCGAAGAATATTCATCAGTTTTGATGCACAAAAATTATATGACGAAGTCATCATGAAGAAGATACTTATCAAGGAGAGAGGCTTTGTCATTCATGGGTTTAATAACCCAAGTTTGCAAATTTAGGAAATCATAATACAAAGATGTTGGGAAGTTCTACGCTACACTACCACTGTAGTAGTTGTTCTAGTGGTGAATTAATTCTACACTAATCTTCAAGAAATTAACCAGGGAGTCGTCTTTGTTCGAGGTAAGTGGGTATCATTTACTCTTTCATGAATTAACGATATGTTTATGATAGAAAGCATTCTGATTTATCACTATGCAAACTTTATTCCAACAAAGGATTCGATGTATGATGTGTACCGATTTCTGAAGGATGGAAGTGATAATTGGGAAATCAGAGACGATTGGTACGTTAGTTTCTCTGCTTCACTGCTAAATTTGATATCTAAATAATAACATTTCTTTATCTCTACAAAATTACTCCCTACAATGAGAATTAGTAAATTTACAAAGGAAAGTGCAATTTTAAACTATTGCATTCAAATGGGAAAACCCATTGATGTTGGATCAATTATTATTAAATTTGTTTTAGGTTTGAAAATGCATGTGCCTATATATGGACTGGGGCATCCTTCTACGATCCACTTACTTAGTAGTAAATCTCAAGTACCATATGAAAGTTGTGAAAACATGTTATTACCCTGGAAGCCCATGGATCCTATTGATGCAAAATATATTGGGAATGGAAATGAAGCACATCAATCATCACATGCTTCGACACCCTTAATGCCCTGTATAGTTGGAAGTTCATGTGTTTTGGAGAATACAATAAAGAAAGTAGAAAGTGAACTTCCGAACATCATGAATGCAATAGAAAATATTTCTGATATTTTTGATCACTTAGACTGGAGGATGAAGGAACAATTTGATCATACAAGATGAATTGAAGTAGATTTGATACATGTGATGATCCTCCAAGGAGATATCTTAAGGATGAAGAGCAGGATTGAAAATTTAGAGGTCAAGAATGTGCATAATGATGGTTTAACAAGATAAAAGTATGAGTATGATGATGTTATGGTTAGATACAAGAGAGGTGACCACTCAATACAGTTTCTTAGTCACCCCATCCTTACCCCTTATGAGTAGCAGAACTTTAATGAAGAAAAAGAAGAAGAAGAAGAGGATGAGTGAAGATGTCTGCTTAGTCACAGTTCTGATCTTTTATTTAGTTTATAGTTTGTTGCACTTTGTTGCTGTTATTATTTAGTTTGTAGAGTGTGACACTTTGATTTGTATTGAATGTTGTGTTGTGAACTGTAGTTTATAGAGATTTTTTTGAATTGAAATTTATTTTAGTGTTGTTGTTTCTTTTTAGTACTATGTTGTATTTATTTTTAGTTAACTCTTTCTCAGAAATTTTTTTTCTTTTTTATATATTTTGTGTTATTTAATGTTTTATGTCTTGTAGATTTTCATATTAGCACCTCCAATATTTCAAAGTTAAGTTTCAAAATCAAAACCTTCAACAGGCAAGTCTTTTCTTTATGTATTAATTATTTTCTTTCACCCTGTATTTTTAATTTTTCATGGTTAATCTTTAAAAAATTTATGTTTGGGGGAAGAAAAATTTCTTTTTAAAGAAAGAAACTTAATTTTAATTTTCCTCAATTAGCTATATTTTATTTTTTTTCTTACTTTAACATGACCTTTGGTATTAGAGCCTAACTTTAGATAACTATATTTGTGTTTCTTAATATATAGTGAGCTTAAGTAAACATTTTCAATAACAGAGGTTAAATCTAGAGATTAAGGTATTTGGTAATAGTGAATCATACTATGTTTTTCCATTTTATGTAAAGGAATTTGTATTTTTGAAGTATTGAGAATCTTAGAGTTTCATGTAAAAATAAAAGATTGAAACTTTATAGGAAATCTTCAAAGCCAAAATGAATTTATAAATCGAAGGAATGTGAAAAGTTTTTAACTTTAAGAAGAGGATAGTGAAGTTCAAAATTATTAAAGGCTATCCAGATATAGTAATCCTCACATGTAAGAGAAAAAGAAAAGCAAAAAGCAAAAGAAAAAATAAAATAGAAAGAAAAGAAAAGAAAAATATGTGAGTAAAAGCTTGAGGAGATGCTTAATAAAAAATTGGCTTCACTTGAATCAACTTAAGGAACAAGGCTTAACAACATTCTCTAAACTATTATTTAAGTATTAGCATCTTTACTAGTAAAGTTTTCATGAAGTTCTTTTTCATATGGATATTTTAAGTAGATTTAATATGACAATTTAGAATTTTGCTTGAAAAGAACGGAGATACTGAAATCTTAGACTTGACTGCTAGATATTCTTATACCTTTAGTATTAACTTGAGTTATTTTATTTTTTTCTGAAGTTATGCTATAATATTTAGTAGACCACAATATGGAACTCTAAAAGTTAAACTCTTTACCATAAGTTATATTTTTATGTAGTAAAGGAGTTACTCGAGGACAATTAACATTTAAGTTTGGGAGACTTTGATGCACCAAAATGTACACATTTTTAGACATATATTTTATATTCATTTTTGGTGATATCTCACTTTAAAGGAAATTAATTTTCTTGTTTTATTGCAGGTTGATGATTTTAAGCACTTGGAACAAAAAGGATGGAACTTGAAGTCAAAATTGTGTATTGGAGAGAAATACTCAGCGCCGACGGTGCCAACATGAAGGAAGTAGTCCACAGTAGTGGGGACTCCAAGACGCCATTTAACAAAGAGCTTTATATTAATTTTGGGCCATTGGTGGCGACGGCGCCAATGTCGGTGCTAGGCAAATTTCTAGAAGATTCGATGATTCTGGACACTTTTTGAAGAATTACTTGACACATCTCTTGAAAAAATGACAGTATGCTCTATTTAGAGGAAAAATCTATCAGAAAAACAAGTTCCTTAGTGTCTCAGCATGTTCCACTGGTGTTCTATCGTGTGTATTATGTAGTGCGTTGTGTCTTGAGTGAGTTCTTTGAGTTTGGTGCTGAGTCTAAGTGTGATTTCTCCTCTAATAGTTGTTGGAGAGGGAAAGAAGTGAGAGATTTCTTCTTCCTTACATCTTCTAAGAGAGAGTCAAAAGTCCTGTAAAGAGAAAAAAAGACTCAAGTGGAGCTTCATGGGATTTTCTTTGAGGAAGAGTTATAGATAAGTGGTGTTTATTTATTATTGTTGTATAAACTTTCTATTATTTATGAAATTTGTGTTTTGTTGTATCTTCCTCATGAGTTATGAGTAGTCTTCTTTGTCCTCCCTACTTTGAGATACAGTGAAATGAAGAGATAATTTCGATGAGCCATTTTAAAATATAAAAAATAAATTATGATGATTTTTTTTCACTCCGTTCTTAATTCATTTTTTGATCTGGCCAATTGAAATATTAAAATCTGTTGTGAAACATACGATCAAGGAAATGGAGTATGAGTTCTACAAAAAAGTGAGAATCACATTCAATTCCATGAAGGAGTGTTTCGTTCATCAAATTTGGTGTAAATAAATATGAAATTATACATTACTTGGAGAAGAATTGGAGATTTTAGTGTGACAGACTAAAATCCATAATTTGGTCTTAGTGTTTGTTGACCTCACTTTTGGTTGAGGTTTAATTTTTCTTCTTTAGTAGCCTAGGGTCTAGCCATAAGACATTCTTATTGATTATTCCTAGAAAAAGAACCCTCACTATTAGAAACTCTAAACTCCTCTTTACTCAACTTGATGTACCACATATTGGTCCTAACCTCTAGCACTTAATACGTGGTGTTAGTATGGAGGATCTTAAAGAGAGTCCCCATAGGACTGTTTGACCTTAAAGCTGACCCTGGGTGTTGGTCTGGAGCTAGTTAACTCACTTGCACTTGATTGCACCCACTTTCACTCACAACCCCAAAACCCAAATTGTCGACTTTGATCCCATGATCTTTTGGTAGACTCATGTAGATGGTCCCCTAGACCAATTAGCCCTAAGCTAGGGTTTAGCTAAGACCAGTACATAGAAAACCCAAATGGGGATTTCATTGGTCTATAGCTTACACATAGTGGTTGGCACCCGAATTCTACCAAAATAACCTACTTGGCCTTTTGCCCTCTAAATCCACACAAATTACCTAAACACCCCCAAAACATAAATTTGGCCAAAACTCCCAATTTCATCCAAAATACCTAAATTTGTTCAAAGATCATTTGAAACCATTTCAAAATACCCAAATTGCCCATAATCACCCAAAATTGCCAAAAATTATCAAAGTACCTTCAAATTTGCTAAAACTAAAAAAGTACCCTTAGTGCTCCAAACCTTCCCAAAACATCCAAAATCACTTCAAATGTCTCCAAAACTAATTTGGTAATTGAACCCAATTTGGCCAATTTGATCATTCTGACCAAAACCCCCAAATTGCCTTTAAAGGCCCAATTTCCCCAAATTTACCTCACACACCCATCAATTTGACCCCAATCCTCCCCAATTTCAATTTTAAACTCAAATTCATCTTTCATATAATTAATTCAAACCATATACAAGCCTAATAGACCCATGCTTTGAGCTCAATTTTGATTCAGTCTAACCACCAATTTTGACCCTACCAAATTGAACCCTATAACCTACTCAATTTGCCCCAATTTGAATCCCAAATTCTTCGTAACAATCCTACACATCAAATTGGATGTTCAATTGTCCTTGGTCAAAACTCAATTTCAACCCACATTAAAAATCCCCAAATTTGCCCCAAATTGGCTATATCTCCAAATTCCACCAAATTGAATGCCTTAACCCCAAAATTGACACCCAATTGATGTTGAAAACTCTTCATGACATTCCTACAGACCATTTTCAAACATCAATTTGAACCTAACTCAAATTTAGGCCAACCTAAACCAAAGTCTAACCCAACACCCCCAAATTGACAAAATGCCCAAAATCCTCAAAATTAAACCTCCAAACCAATCCAAAATTGCTCCAAATTTTTTCCAAACCTCTTGCAAAAATCATCAACATAATATTTACCAATCAATTAAGCTTAACATCATGGCTAGCCTAATCTAAACCCAACTTCTAATCATTTTGACCCACATTGAACCCATGCACCAAAATTGACTTAGCCATGCTAAAGTCACCAAACTAAGGTCTCGACAGTCACTAAGTACACTCTATTGTCCAGGTTAAACCACATTAAACTAGCTTCATGAGCTATGTACCAAGGTTCCCCTAATTTAAGCGATCTTATCCCATTTTTGGGCCTTCACCAAAATATCTCTTTCGTCATCACTTACCATTGAGGGTTAACCATAATTAACAATCTCCCTGGCTCACATGAACACTTCGCCACCACCGCTGGCCCTACTGGCCGGGCTAGTGGCCTGAATAACCTAAAACTAAGAGCCACCACCCCTAAATCAAACCCAATTTCAACCTTAGAGGCCAGCTCATCCTAATGGCTCCTTAGAGCTCCTCAGCCCTCCACCTAAGCACCATTTTCCACCCATCAATTGGCCCTAGTGGCCACCCCAAACTTCTCTATTTAATTAGCCCCTTCATGGCCAAATAGACGAAAGTTCAAAATTAGTGGGAAAACTCTGCTAAAATCTCACCAAAGACTCTCCAAGCATCCCTAAGCTTAATCCAACAATCTTCCCCCTATGATTCCCATTATGAGAGCCCAATTTTCAGCTCAAACTTTCAACTCAGACCAGGACATCTCTCCAAAGTCCATGAATCTCAATTTAATTGTGCACACACCATCCCTAGAACAAGAGGATTTGATTTCACATCAAAGCCCTCTCTGAAACAGCCTCTAGGACAGCTCTAGACCAACACCTGAAATCCACCTTGATCAAAATCTTATCTAAACAATTCACTAGGCCTTGAGACTTCATCTAGAGGTTTGTTGGACTCAACAGAAGCTACCATAACCATCTAACTGAGCCCTCCTATCTTAAACAAAGGTATTGAGCTCTAACCCTAGCCCAAGCTTCTTTTGATTCTCCATTTGCAATGGCTCAATTTCATACATGATTAACCTTATAGATGTGTTTATCTTGAGTAGATGAAGGTTTAGAAACCAACTCCATGCAATTGGTTGAGTTTAAATGAAGATCTTAAGGTTTTAGTGTGAATGGCTTACGGGTTAGGTCACTTAGGGACGATTACAGAGAGCCATCTAATCGCGCGTTTATTTCATCAACAGAGGAGATCAAGTCGGATCAACTCTTAGTACGAAAAGGTAGGCTAATGAAGTGGCTACGTGGATGGTAGTGTCAAATGGCAGAGCACCACATGGAGACTTTGGAGTGGACAAGGATGAGTTTGCGTGATAAAGTGGAAAAATAGGGATTTTTGAATTATTTTAAATGCCTAAACTTCAAAAATCCATATCTTTCTCTAGAAAAATCATAAAAATAAAAGAAAATTACCATCTTACTCAGTGAATAGAGGAGAATAATGTGAACTAAAATTAAAAATTATTTTCTTATTTCTTTATTTTAAATAAATTAAATACCCTCTAAAGTATTTTAATTCATTATGATCAAACATTGCCCACAATGGCTTGAAATTTTGAGAGTTTTTTCCTCATGATAGAGGAGATGCTACAGGAACATCATTCTGCTTCTAGCCTTAATTTTCAAGCTAAGGTGACTATTTTGGCTACTTTAATCATATAAATCAAAATATCATTTGGAAATGTATGGGAATGATTTTAGTAGGTTTGCTATGGCCAAAGAAGTCTAGGAAAAATATCATGATGTCTTTAATTATCTTCTAAATTTCTATATTTAATTAAATGTACATATCTTGTGATAATTTTTGTAAATTATACAGTTATCAAAAGTTGACAAAATCAATCCCACATTATTTATAAAAATCAAGTTTATCCACTATAAAATTTTAAAAATCTTATAGAACCATTTGCTTTATTTCTTCTTGAAGACTGCTAGCTTTACTGAGTAGCTCCTCGAAGGACTTGATGGTGAGTCCCTTAAGCATGAAAGCTACTGGCTCATGAATGTTCTTGAGTAGAATTTCAATCGCATGATGTTCTTGTAGCTGCGGTTCACATTTCATGCTAAGATTTCTCTACCACAAAAATATAGTCTACCAAGGTTTCGCTAGGCTTTTGCTTTTCCATCATGAGCTCTCCAATAGACACAATATGTTGTGCCCCAGCAAATCTTTTCACAAATAATTGTTCTAATTCAAAAAATGTTTTAACTGACCCGTTGGGCAAGTCAGCGTACTAGTCAAAAGCAACTTCTGACAAGCTGCTGACGAACTGCTGGCAAAGTAGAGCTTCATTATTTTCTTGTGTTGCCACAACTAGCTCAGAAATGTACTATATGCTGTCTGGGATTTCTAGTTCCATGGAATATCTTGAAGTTTGGGGCCACAAAACCCTTGGGGAAAGGCAAGGCATCGAACTCCTCCGGATAAGGTTTACCTTTCAAAATTGATGCACCGCACTTGGAGTAGGTTAAGGCATCCCGCGCTTGTTCAACCATTTGCTTGAACTCCTTTTCTGGCATGGCACTTGATGGAGAATCCTTTCTATCCTGGTCATCTTTGTTTGCTAAAGCAACCTCTCTTCTTTCATCTGTGATGTGTATGATCTCTGGTCGATTGATCTCTGGAGAAGCCAATTGCGGAGCTTGTGATTGCCCCTGAATGGTGGCCATGGCGGTCATAGTTACAATCATCTTTTCTATTCTTTTCTCTAGTAGACTAACTTGTTCATCCCTTAGGAGGATAACCCTACACAGCTCATCTACGGCTTTTTCTTCGGTCTGAGGTTGAGCCTCGCACGCAGATGTGGTGGCTCTGGTTTCGATCACATGGACATCTACAAAATCCTCCTCTAGATAATCATTGTAATCAAAAGTTTCGTTGTCGTTATCAATGGAAACTACGTGTTCTCTAGCTAACTCGGAAATCTCAATCCTGAGTTTCTCAACTTTTTCCTCAATTATTGATTCCTTATTGCTTTATAATCTGGAGGACCCTGATGGACATCCTCTACTTATTCCTCCATCTTGCTGGCTATTGTCGCGACGATGATAGATATTTTGGATCCTGGTTTTCTGAGTGGTTTTCTGGAAGAATATTTTGCGACGTGTTCTCTACTTATTCCTCCAGAATAATTCCTCCATCTAGCAGTCTTCAAGAAGAAATAAAGCACATGGGAAAATTATAAAAAGTGGTTTTCTGAGTTCCTTGTGATAATGGGCACTTAGGAAAAATAAAAATAAATTCAGGAAAATACATAATTTTTGAAATTTATTTTAAATATAAAAATAATTAAAAATCCAAAAAATATCAAAATATTTTAAAATGTCCCTAATTGTTCTCTGATCACTTGGGACTCATTAAAATATTTTCTCTAATTTCTTCCTAAGTTAAAAAAGTAAATTTTAAAAGCTTAAAAGTGGATTTTTCTTATTTTTATCATAAAAATAATTACAATGATTAAATTAAAAGCCATAAAAATATAAAATTTGATTCTCTGAGTTTTCTGAACTCAGAGGAGTCTAATAAAAATATAAAAATAATTTTGGTAAATAAAACATTATTTTCTATTTAATTAAATCATTGAAACTTGTTAATTATTAAATAATAATAACAAACTTTAATTCAAAAAAATCATGAAAGTTTGGCTAAGTATTTCTCTGACCTAAAGAAACCTCTAATTATTTTCTCAAAAATAAAAATATTTATCTTAGAAAGTTAAATGAATCAATTTCTAAAAAAAGCCTAATTTCTCGGTATAAATAAATATTTTAATTAAATTAAAATTTGAGAAGTCCACACATTCTCCTATAACATTACAATTACGTCATGGATATGACACTCCAAACCCTCAAAGTCATTTGAGCTGTGGTTAATGATCCATGAGGTGAAGTGCCCCAAGGGTAAAATAATCATTTTAGACTTTGGTGCCTTTATCAAAATTTAAGGTTAACCAAGGGAAAATGGGTAATCTTGATCTTAATAAACATGCTTGGATGATTGAAATACAATGGGATTAAAAGGTAGAAACTCACTCACCACCTTTGCACAACATCAACAAAATCATAATTCTCCTAATCTTCATGACTTGGAAGTTGACTAAGATCAAACGATTCTTAAGTGATAGGCTTAAGATAAAAAAGATGATATGTTACTTTTTTTGTAAGCCCAAAGTTGAGGATGGTTTTACTATTTAATAAGAATGCATATCACTTAAATTAAAATTTTGATGCTCACCATTCCACCTATAATGATTATTAAAGGCTTGGTAGTGACCTAGGCTCAATGGCTAAATTCAATTGATCGGATTTAGAAGATAACATGATTAGTGATTAACATCTTTAAACACTACAAGCCTGAACTTAATTGTGGACACCACAATCTTAAAATGACTTCAACTTGCCTTAGGGGCACCCACTCACATAACTCTTAAATGAAACATAAATTGATAATCGAGTATCATATCCTCGGAATAATTAAAATGTCAAGTTTCGCTAAGTAATGAGGTATTCACACTTTGACCTTGCATGATGAATGAAACAATATGATAAGTTAAAAATGAACTTGGAATATTTCAAGAAATCTTCAAAATGGTCCAAGGTCATGCCTCGAGCATTTTGAAATCTATTGAACATTTTGAAGGGAAATTAAGACTTTCCATATTTTTGTTCTAAACTCATCCACTAGGATCTTCTGAGATTCAATAAAATCATAACTTGGGATTTGGTAGCTAAAACTTCGTCTGCTCCTACAATTTAAATTATTTACAAAATTATATACATGTCTTGCAAATGCTAACCTTTCAGGTGGTGGAACGAGAAGAATCGACTGGTACGCTTTTACATTAATACATTTACCTTTTTGTACTTCTTGTACCAAGCTTTCATGTTAAACAACGATGTCACCCTGCATGAAAACAAAAACTGCTACCATAGCCAAAAAACCAAAATTAAAATCAATCAAGATAAAATTCACCACCACAATAATCAAAATATAAGATAACTCAAAATTTAGTCACAAACATTACAAAATAATAGTTGCAACTGACTTAAAACGTCAATATCAGATGATTGGGAATCCCTCGGAGGAGGTAACCTATGGTTGCTAATGAGATTTCCCACGGTCTAAATGAAAGTATGGAACTCATTGAGTTGAGTTTAGTAAATTCATTTAGACTAAGCGAATACGATAGAAAATAGTAGTACCGGAATGAGGGAACCGTAAGATCCTAACTGGTGTCACTTTAATCAACTTTGATGTGCCCCATAATATTGAAAGAACCATAACCATATGAACATTTGATTTGACATCATAATCTGACACATTAGAAAACATAAATTCATCCCAACGAGGAGCTTGGAGCTAGGATTATGGGGGTTGCACGACCATCTTAAATAGCAGAACATATCTACATTAGCTAAACCACTCCTTAGAATTAAAAAACAAGCCATAGAACTTCGAGGTGGTTTGCTTATGCAACATAAATCCTCAACTTATCTTTAGGCCTTTTATATAGCTCTGTTGTACAATATAAGTCTTAACTTGTGTTAGGATTCTGAGGTTGTCGTTCATCACGACCTAAATCCTCACATCTTCCAGATCATTTGTGTGACCATGAATGTAAGTCCTAAATAATTAAAATTGCACGATGAAACATTTAAATATTTCTCCAAAACTTAAACCAAACATTAGGATAGCTTGGGAAGTTACCGAGGTTCTCCTCTGGATCTGTGAAATCCCCTAGTTCTTCCTCCTTTGGACTCAACAATAAAATGTTCCAAATTTGAGTCATTTCCTTTTTCACACCTCTTTGTCCGATCTCATTGAAAAGTCCTATCCTTTTGACCTCCTTGAAGATAACATTCCCTGATTTTTATTGAGACTTTTCTTGAGTGACTTCGACCTTATTATCCTCTGAGTTTAACTTCAACCCTAACCCACAAGTTAAGGAAAAGAAGTTGATGAAGGAAGAATTAATGTTGAATATAAGAAATCAAATACATAATCATGGGGTTGTTATTATAAATATTGAAAATCAATTAGGACATATTAATACTGCACTTAGTAATAGACCTTCTGGAATTCCTCAAAGTACTTTGAAAGTTAATAAAAAAGATCAAAATAAAGAGTAAATTAAAGTTATTCAATTATGAAGTGGAAAAGAAGTTGAAACAAGGATCCAAAGAGAAACTGAAGTTGATGAAGAAAAGCAAGAAAAGGAAAATGATCAACAGGAAAATGAGCAAACACATAGCCCTGTAGAAAAACCATTACCTCCATTTCCTCAGAGATTGGAATAGAAGAATAAAGATAAAAAATTTACAAAATTTTTAGAAATCCATAAGAAATTAACGATAAATATTCCTTTTGTTGAAGTTTTGGAACAAATACCAAGTTATGTAAGATTTATGAAGGATGTATTAAACAAGAAAATGAAGTATACAGATCATGAGACCATTGCACTTAGTGAAGAGTGTAGTGCTATTATTTAAGAAAAGCTTCCTGAGAAATAAAATATTCTTGTTAGTTTTACTATACCTTTTGTACTTGGAGAGAAGTTTTACGGAAAAGCTTTATGTGATTTAGGAGCGAGTATCAATCTTATGCCTTTATCAAGTTTGAAACATTTAGATTTGGGAGAAATTTCCCCTACTACTGTAACTCTTCGGTTAGCTGATCGATCAATAACTTATCCAAAGGAGTTATAGAAGATGTGCTAGTAAAAGTGGATAAATTTATTTTTCATGTAGACTTTATAGTATTGGATATGGAGAAAGAGAAAGAGATTCCCATTAATTTAGGGAGACCATTTCTTGTAATAGGGAGAGCTATAATAGATGTGCTAATAGGAGAATTAATGATGAGAGTTAATGATCAAGAAGTGAAATTTAATATAGCAAAAACTATGAAATATCCTATAATAGAAAAACATAATTAAATTTTCAGGATGGAAGTAGCAGATTATCTAAGTAATGAGCAGTTTAAGAATGAATTCGAAGATAAATTAAAGCAAGGAGAAACTTTTGATATTTAAAAGGAAGTAAAGAAGAAGATTTAGATTATATTCAAGGCAAATTTGAAGCATTAGACTTGCTGGAAAATGATAGTAAAACTGTTATTCCTTCAAGAATTAAACCACCTAACCATTTAAAATATATATATTTAGGAGAGTCATCTACATTGCCTATTATTATATCTTTTGAGTTAACTGAAATTCAGGAACAAAAGTTGATAGAGATGTTAAAAAAGTATAAAAAGGCTTTTGGATGGACTTTATCAGATATTAAAAAAACTAGTCTTTCAATTTGTATGTACATAATTTTACCAGATGAACAATATGAACCTAAAGTGGATCCTCAGAGAAGATTAAACCCAATAATGAAAGAAGTTATTAAAAAAAAGATTTTAAAGTGGTTAGATGCTGGAATTATATATCCTATTTCAGATAGTGCTTGGGTAAGCCCAATACACCGTGTTCCAAAGAAAGGAGGAGTAACTATTGAAGAAAACAATAAAAATTAATTAATACCAAAAAGACAAGTAACTGCTTGGTGAATTTGTATTGACTATAGAAAACTAAATATGGCCACCAGAAAAGATCACTTTTATTTGCCCTTTCTAGATCAAATGTTGGATAGATTGGCTGGGAACAAATATTATTTCTTTTTAGATGGATATACCAGATATTACCAAATTCCAATTGCACCAGAGGATCAAGATAAAATAATGTTTATAAGCCCATATGGAACATTTGATTTTCGTAGAATACCTTTTGGACAATGCAATGCACCTGCAACATTTTAAAGATGCATGATCTCAATTTTTAGCAATTTTATAGAGCATGGAATGGAAGTGTTTATGATGTTTTTTTTTTATTTGGGACTTCGTCTGAGTTATGTCTTAATAATTTTGAAAAAGTTCTAGAGATATGTGAAAAATTTAACCTAGTCTTAAATTGGAAAAAATGTCAATTTATGGTTGAAGAAGGTATTGGTCTTGGGCATAAAATTTTTGAAAAAGGCATGAAAGTAGATTCTACAAAAATCTAAGTTATAGAAAAATTACCACCTCCAAATAATGTTAAAGGGGTGAGAAGTTTTCTAGGACATGCTAGTTTTTATATGCGCTACATAAAAAAATTTTCAAAAATAACTAAACCCTATGCCAACTTTTTGAAAAAGATACAAAATTTGACTTTAATGAGGAATGCATAACAACATTTGAATTATCAAAGAAAAAATTAATCACAACACCTATAATAGTACCACCTGACTGGGAGAAACCACTTGAAATAATGTGTGATGTTAGTGATTATGCTATTGGGGCTGTATTAGGACATGCACGATAAAGTTTTTAAGGTTATATATTATGCTAGTAAAACTCTAAATAATACTCAAATTAATTATACTACTACTGAAAGAGAGTTATTAGCTATTGTTTATGTCTTTAATGAATTTAGATCTCATTTAATTGGAAATAAATGTATAGTGCATACAGATCATTCTGCTATTAAATACTTGATGTAAAAGAGGGATGCTAAATCAAAATTAATTTGATGGCTACTTCTATTGCAAGTGTTTGATTTTACCGTGATAGATATAAAGGAAAATGATAATAAAATAGCTAATCATTTATCTAGAATAGAAATAGAAATATTAACTAATTTTGCAAATGAAATTTTAGAAAATTTCCTTGATGAAAATTTATATAGTATTGATGAAATGGATGTATCGTGGTATGCTGATATAGTAAACAATATTGTAAGTGACATTCTACCACCTGATATCAAGAATCCACAATTAAAGAAATTTATCTATGATTTGAAACACTATTTTTAGGATGACCCACATTTATATAAACAGTGTAAAGATTTAATTGTTAGAAAATGTGTACCTTATGAACAAACTCAACAGATAATTGAAAGATGCCATGATTCTGAATTTGGAGGACATTTTGGAATAAATAGAACTGCATATATAAAATTTTGCGAGCTGGATTTTATTGGCCTACTATTTTTAGAGATGTTAATGAATATATTAAAACATGCGATAGATGTCAACGAGTAGGAAATATTTTTAGAAGAGATGAAATGCCTCTAAATTACACATTAGAAGTTAAAATTTTTGAAGTGTGGGGATTAGACCTTATGGGCCATTTATGCCTTCATTTGGAAATTTTTATATATTACTTGTTGTTGATTATATGTCTAAGTGGATTGAAACTATTTTTGTGTCTTTATGTGACGCTCGGAGTGTTTTTAAATTTTTAATTAAAAATATTTTTACAAGATATGGAATGCCGAGAGTAATCATTACTAATGGAGGATCTCATTTTAGGAATAAGGGAATCGAAAAATTAATCAAGAAATATGATATAATGCATAGATTTTATATTGTTTATCATCCTCAAACTAGTGGTCTAGTAGAAATATCAAATTGTGAAATTAAACGCATTTTAGAAAAAAGCTGTAAATCCTTATAAATTGGATTGGTCTGCTAGACTAGATACCACATTATGGGCATACAGACTACTTGTAAAACTCCTATAGGAATGTCCCCATATAGATTGATTTTTGGAAAAACATGTCATTTACTAGTAGAATTGGAACATAAAGCCTTTTGGGCTATTAAAGAATTTAATTTTAATTTAAAGGATGCTGGTGAGAAAAGGTTTTTGTAACTCAATGAACTTCAGAAGATTAGAAATGAAGCAAATTATAATGCAAAAATCTATAAAGAGAAAATGAAAATATGGCATGATCGGAAAATTGTTAAGAAGAAATTTGAACCTAGACAAGAAGTTCTACTATATAATACAAGATTGAGATTATTTCCAAGAAAACTAAAATCCAGATGGTTAGGACCATTTAAAGTGATTAAATTCTATCATTATGGAACTGTTGTTACTAAATATCCTAACACTGGAAAATATTAAAAGTTAATGGGCATCAGTTGAAACATTATTATGATGGGTACATAGCTCAATTTAAAGAAGTTTTAATGTTAACTCAACCCAACTAAGCAAATGGTATGTCAGGCTGGCGACGTTAAACCAAAAGCTTTGTGCGAGGCAACCCATACTTATATTGCTATGTATTACTATTTAGATTTTTAAGTGTCTTATATATTAATAGATAATAATCCTACACAGTTGCATTTATTATAAATTAATTCAAATATTGGTATTGGAGGAAAATTTGGAATTGAATTGAATAAAAAAATGAAAATCACAATTTTGGCCACTGTCGCCGACGACGCCCTAAATAACGGACATCAGCGCCGACAGCACTAATCGGAAGTGCTAACGACACAGAGTGCGGTTGGACGGTTTTAGATGACTTTTGGCAATTTTTGGCGTGATTTCACTTCATAATAACCACTGGAATGAATTTAAAAATGCCTAGAAACATCCTTGGACACCTAGTAATTTCCTATTTTTGGATTCCATGCCTTTCAATTCTAGAAATACTTTGACATATGGAGTTTTCAACAAAAGAATGTTTATTAGTTTTGACGCGCAGAGATTATGAAATAAATTTATTATGAAGAGGAGATTGATCAAGGAAAGAGGATTTGTTAATCATGGAGTGATCAATCATATTGGTCCGATTGATAAAATCCTTCTACAAAGGCGTTGGGAAGTTCTGTGTTACACTACGTCTGCAGTTGTCATAGCTATGGTGAAAGATTTTTATGCAAACTTACATGAAATTATTCATGGTGTTGTCTTCGTACGAGACAAGGCTGTATCATTTACTCCTGCTAGGATTAATGAATTGTATATGATAGACAACATTTCAATTTGTCATTATACAAATTTCATTCCTACACAAGATTTGATGTAAGACATGTATAATCTTCTGATGGATGAAAGTGATATGTGGGAGATACGAGATGAATGATATGTTAGTTTCTCCACATCATTACTTAATCCAATTTTGAAGAAATGGAAATTTTTTATTGCTGCAAAAATACTCCCTACTATGAAAATTAGTAAAGTCACCAAAGAATGTACTATTTTAAATTGCTACATTCAAATGGAAAAATCCCATTAATATAGGGTCTATTATATTTAAATCTATTATGGGTATCCTTACTAATGGACCAATTTATGGACTTGGGCATCCATCTACCATCTTTTTTATTTTCAATCAAGCCTAAGTTCCATATGAAAGTTGGGAAAAGAATTTATTACTTTGGGAGTCCATGAATCTTATAGATGAGATTTATTGTGCAAATGGAAATGAAGTATTAGAAGCCATCATAGATCAATCTTCTACCACCAACAGTTGGAAGTTTGCATGCTTTGGAAAAGAAATTGATGGAAATTGAAAGGGAACTTCAGAGTATTATTAATGCAATAGGAGATCTTAAATACTTTTTTTATCACATTGGAGCTTTTGAAGCATGATTAGTTTGGATGTTTAAATAAAATGGGTGGATAGAAGAAAATTTGACAGATCAATTCTCGTACCGATCCTTCTACAACTTATATGTTCATTACCAATCTAGGGGAGATATCAGGGAGGAGAAAGCACTGGAGAAGAGCGTAATGATTGAAGACTTTAAATTCTCTATCTATTTTAGAACATTATATATATTTAGTGTAATTGTGTGGATTTAATTTGGTTTGGTTTGTTTTTTTTTTTGCTTTAGAATTATGAACATTGATTGTGTGTATAGTTTTGTGATAGCGTTTAGTGTTGTGGCTTCATTTCGACACTGATTTATAATTATTTTGTTTAATTTGTGTGACTGTGTAATTAAAAAAACAGTGTTTGTAAAAAGTGTAATTTCATATATAAAAGTTAGTTTGTTGTTGTTTGTGAAAATTCGTCTTAGTGAAATGTTTTGTTTTGTGAATTATTGTTAGATAAAAATTTGTGTTTAAAATACTAAAAATTTTTGTGTAAGTTGATAGAAAATTCAAAATAAAAAAAAATTAAAATATGAAATTTTTGAGCCTTCAGCGCCGACGTCACCCTCGACCTGACAACAAATTTTAACCCATAAAAATTCGCAATTTTTACTGTAGCCACCATTTTTACGCTTAAGTCAACTTCAACCTTCGGTTTAGGCGGTTAGAGGTTGATTGTAGTTGGATTTGAGGCAATTTAAAGGCTAAAAGATTTCGAATTTCATCTTCTCTAGGTAAGAGCTACACTTTAAACCAAATTTTTTTTATTTTCACCAAGGATTTATCTCACATTGCATGGATCCGAAAATATGAAAATTTTTTTGAGAAATTTTTAATAAAATCCTTTGGTGCTGAACTCTTATACACTTATTTGAAGCTTCAAATATATATAAGAGTTCATTAGCTTAGAGCCAGTGCTCGATTTCATAGCATTTGTGAAAATAAGAAAGTAATTCAGGACCGAGGTTTTAAAAATCTAGAAGGAGAAGTTTAACGTTTGATTATTGCTCTGCAATGGGAAAAATTCTGCCTTTTTACTGTCGATACGATAGCTGGGATTGTAATGGAATTTTATGCCAACCTTCCTGAAGCTTCTGATGATTATTTATTTGTTTGGGGAAAAGGGTATAATTTACTCCAAAGAAAACCAATGAGTTTTATTCTATAGAAGATGTGTGTAAATGCCAGTATCATTCTTTTTCTGTTACAAATCAGGCATTAGATGAAGTTATTTCTTTTCTGACTAGTGAGAAAGGGGCTTGGAAAATAAAAAATGGACTTAAAGTTAACTTTTCCCGTACTAGTTTAAACGTAGTATCTAAGGTGTGGCATTATTTTATTTCTAGAAGAATGATTCCAACGAACCATCATAGTGAGGTGACCAAAGATAGAGCCATCTTGAACTACTGTATTCGGTAAGTTATGGACATAAATGTGGTCTATATTATTTATAGGAACACTTGATCTATTGCTCTAGGAGAGACTTCTTGTGGATTGGCACACCCTGCTCTTATTTAAACACTTTGTGAGCACACAGGAGTTGATTTTAGACTTGATGAGGAGATGATTGAGCCTCACATACCTATTGGGCTTGCTAACATCAAGATATATGAATCTCATGTTGACTGGAGATCTGGCAGTAAGGCTAGAGATATTGCTTCTACTTCTAGGGATATTCCTTCTACCTCTCATGGACCTACTTTTAGTGATCCCAGCAACGGAGAACTTTTGGATCAGATGATGATACAACAGGGAGATATTTTGAGAATGGATTATAAGATGCATAATATAGAAGTCAGAAATGCTCACACTAATGATTTGATCCGGCAAAAAATTGAGTATGATGCTGCTTATGATGATGCTTTAGTTAGATACCTGAGGGGAGAACATTCAGTTCAGTTCTCTGTTCACTCTGTGTTTACTCCATATCAGCAGCAGAAGTTGGATGTAGATGAAGACAAAGATGACATTGACTAGTGATCTTTCTGTTTATTTGTTTTTGTTTGTACTGTGTGATTGTATTGTTTGCGTTGTGATGTTTTTTAGACTTTCTTTGTTATGTTATGTGAAACTGTAATGTGGAAAACAATTTTCATTTTTAGAATTTAGTTTAGTTTTGTTGTTATTTTCACTACTTTGTTCTGTTTTGTGATTAGCTCTTTCTCAGCAATTTTTATATGTATTATGTGCAATTTAATGTTTTTAGCATTGTAGTTTTCATTTTAGCTTCTACAGTATTTTCAAAATTTATGTTAAAAAATCAGAATCTCCGACAGGTGTAATTTTTTCTTATGTATTTAATGCTTCCTGTTACCCTTCATTTTTAAAGCTCTTCATGTAAAAATCTTTGGGGTTGGGGTGGTGAGAAGAAGAAAAATCTTTTATCGAAAGAGAGAAAGAACTTAATTTTACTTGTCCTCACTTAACAATATTTGCAAAATTTTAAATTCAACATGACCTTTGGTATTAGAGGTTAAGTTTGGATAACTATATTTATGTTTCTAAATATATAGTAAATTTAAGTAAAAATTTTAAGTAATAAAGGTTAATTCTAGAGGTTAAGATATTTGGTAAAAGAGAATAAGACTATGTTTTTCTATTTTCAGTAAAGGAAATTTGTATTTTTGAAGTATTAAAAATCTTAAATAATTCATGTAAAAATAAAAGAATTAAACTGTATGAAATCTTTAAGTTAATATAAATTTGTTAAGTGAAGAAATGTAAAAAGTTTATAACTTTAAAAAGAGGATAGTGAAGTTCAAAATCATTAAAGGCTATCCAGATATAGTAATCCTCAGAAAAAGAAAAGAAAAGAAAAAGAAAATTTGAAGCCCTGAGCTCCACCCTAAGCTCCTCTATTTAAACCACCTTCTCCATGGCCAAAAGAGAGCTAACCAAAAATCCTAGGGGAAACTCTATCAAAATCTTACCAGAGACTCTCCAGGCATTCCTAAGCTCAAGCCAACCATCTTCCCCTTCTGGTTCTCTATGTGAGAGTTCAATTTTGAGGTCAAAATTAGGCTGAAATTAGGAAATTCCTCTCCACAACTCCACAATGAACCAAACTTCAATTAATTGTGCACACACCATTCCCACAGTGAGAGGAATTGACTCCACACAAAAGCCCGTTCTCAAACAACCCCCAACATAGCTATAGGCCAACACCTGAAATCAAGTTTGATAAAAAAACATAGCTAGACAATTCACTAGGGCCTGAAACTTCATCTGGAGGTTCATTGGACCCAATCAAAGCTACCACAACCATCTAATTGAGGCCTCCCCTCTCAGACAAAGGTATTGAGCTCTAACCCTCACCCGAGCTTCTTTCAATTCTCCATGCGTAATGACTTATTTTCATGCTTGATAAATCATATAGATATATTCATCTTGAGTAGATGAAGGCTTAGAAATAAACCCAATGCAATTTGGTTGAGTTTATGCAAAGATCTTAAGGTTGTAGTGTGAACGGCTTACGGTTTAGGTCACTTGGGGACGATGGCTGAGAGCCGTCCGATCGCACTTTTATTTCATCAACGGAGGAGATCAAGCCAGACCAACCATTGGTGCAAAAAGGTGGGCACATAGCAATTGAGGTGGATGGCGACGTCAAATGGCTGAGCGCCACGTGTGAGTTCTGAGCCATCGTAGGAAGAGGTGGTGCCCCGTGTTTAAGTAGGAACATATGGATTTTTTGAATTATTTTTAATGCCTAAACTTCAAAAATTTATAACTTTCTCTAGAAAAATCATAAAAACAAAAGAAAAAAACCATCCTACTCTGTGAATAGAGGAGAACATTGTAGATTAAAAATAAAAATTATTTGTCAAATGTATGATTTTTAATTAATTAAATACTCTATGAGGTATTTTAATTCATCATGATTAAATACTAATCATCATGGCTTGAATTTTTGGGTCGATTCCTCGATATAGAGAGCACCTCCTTTGATTTTTCCAAGATCAGAGAGCACCTCTGTGCTTCTAACCCTATTTTTCAAGCATAAATGGCTATTTTGGCTTTATTTAATCATATAAACTAAAAAATTCCTCAGAAAATTATGGGATCAATTTTGTTAGGTTTCCTATGGCCATAGAAGCTTAGGAAAAAATATTGTGATTGTCTGAATAATTTTGTATATTACTGTTATTAATTAAATATTTTTACCTTGTATTAATTTATTTCAATTAAGTATGAATAAAAAATTGACAAAAACATTTCCACATTGTTTATAAAAATCATTTCAACTCACTGTAATAATTGCAAATTTATTTAAGTTGATTTGACCATTAAAGTGGATTTTGTAAGTAAAAATCGTATTTTTGCACACAATAAATTATATTACATTAAAAAATCTTGGGAAAGTTATGAAAAATAGTTTTCTGAGTTCCTTGTGATTAGGGACATTTAATAAAAAGAAAAACTATGTTTTGAAAATATTTTATTTTTAAAGTATATTTTGAATTAAAAATAATTAAAATATACAAAATTTTTAAAAATACAAAAAATAGTTCAAAATGTCTTTAGTTGTTCCCTGGTCACTTAGGACACACTAAAATATTTTTCTTGATTTTTCTAAATTAAAAATAAATTTATAAAGGACTAAAAATGCATTTTTCTCATTTTCTATTAAAATAATTATAATAAATTCAAAATAAATCATAAAAAATTATAAAATTTGTTCCTCTGAGTTCCTTGGACTTATGTGGGTTTAATAAAAATTTAAAGGTTATTTTTGAAGATCAGAACATATTTTTTTGTACTTAAATAATCCATAAAGATGACCTTTAAATAATCATAATAATTATAATATTATTCAAAAAACCATGAAATTTTGTCTAGGTATTCTTCTGATCTAGGAAAACCCTTAAATAATTTTTCTATAAATTAAAATATAATTTTAATTAATTGAATAAATTAATATTGAAATATCCTATTTTTGGGTTAAAATAATTATTTTAAATTAAATCAAATTTTCAAAAATCATACTATTCTCCCTGATAGTTTAATTGATCCATGGATGCGATACTCGAAGATTTTCAAGGCCATTTGAATTTTGCTTGAAGAATTATAAGATGAAACGCCCAAAGGGAAAAGAGATAATTTTAGATTTTGATGCCTTAATCAAAATTTAGGACTAACTATTGGAGATGGGTAATTTAGATACTTAATGAATGCATTGGGTGATTGAAATGCAAGAAACTCACTTACCACCTTTTCACAATATCAACAAAATGAGAATTTCCCTAATCTTCATGAAATGGAAGTCAACTAAGATCAAATGATTCTTAAGTGATGGGCTTATGCTAGGAAGATGAGAATTTAAATGACTTAAGCCTAAAATTGATGATGATTTGATCTTTCAATTAGAATAATGTCACTTAAACCAAAATTTTAGCTACCACCATTTTCCTCCATTATGATTGTTAAGGGTTTGGTAGTGACCTAGGTTTGATGTCTAAACTCAGTTGATTGGATTTAGATAACAATATGATTGGGGATTAACACCTCTGTAAGCACTTCGCACACATTTGTGATGAGGACCAAATCTTTAATAACTTGGGTCTGCCTTAGAGGCAGTCGTCCATATTACTCTCAAGTATGGTGTCAAATTGTCTAAAAACTTTTATCCTTGAGATAATTGAATTGTCAAGTTTCACCAAGCAACAAGGTAGCCATACTATAAACTCGGATGATTAATCAAATGATACGATAAGTTCAAAAGATGAACTCAAAACAATTAAAGAGATCTTCAAAGTAGTTCAGGGTCATACCCTGAGCACTTTGAAATATTTTGGATAATTTGAAGGACAAGTTGAACTTGTCATATTTTCTTCTAAAATCATCCACTAAGAACTTCAGAGGCTCAATAAAATCATGGTTTGGGGTTTGGTAGCTATACCTTCATCTACTTCTGCAATTTAAATTCTTTGTAAAATTGTTTACATGTCTTAGAAGTACTAACCATTCAGGTGGAGGAACGAGAAGAATCGACATGTAAGCTTTTAAATTGTTGCATTTACCTTTCTGTACTTTTGCTTAAATCTTGTTTGTTAAGCAATGATGTCATCGTGCATGAAAACCAAAACCGCTAAGATAGCCACAAAACCAAAACAAAAATTTTAAAATCAAACATGATAAAATTCATTGCCACAACATTCAAAATATAAGACAACTCAAAATTTAATCACAAACATCACAAAACAAAAATTACAACTAAATTAAAATGTCTCCATCGGATGGTCTAGAATCCCTCGTAGGAGGTAACGTATGGTTGCTAACAACATTTCCCGTGGTCTAAATGAAAGTATGGAACTCATTAAGTTGAGTTTAGTAAATTAATTTGGATTAAGTGAATCCGAAAGAAAATTGTGGTACCGGAACGAGGGAACCGTAGGATCATAACTGATGTCACTCTAATCAACTTTAATATCCCTCATAATATCTAAATAATTGTAACCCTAGGATATTTAATTTAACATCATGACTTGACGCATTAGAAAACTTAAACTCGTCACAACGAGGAGCTTGGAGCTAGCATTGTAGGTAACACAACCATCTTCAACAGCAAAACATGTATACATCAGCTAAACCATCCTTTCTTTAGAATTAAATAACCAAGCCGTAGGATTTTGAGGTTGTTTGTCTAGTGCAACATAAATCCTCAATCATATCTTTAGGCCTTTGCATAGCTCTACAGTACAATCTAATCCCTAACTCGTCTTAGGATTTTGAGGTTATCGTTTGTTACGACCTAAACCCTCACATCTTTCAGGCTATTTGTGTTATCGTTTCACACGAATGTTAGCCCTAAATTTAAAAAAATTGGTAGGATGAAACATTTAAAAAAATTCTCTCTAAAACTGAAGCCAAAACATAGGGTAGTTTGGGAAGTCAATGAGGATCTCCTCAGGATCGGTGACATCCCCTAGTTCTTCTTCCTTGGATTCCACAAAGAATGTTCCAAAATTGAGACATTCTTATTTCACACCTCTTTGTCCGATCTCTTTGAAAAGTCCTATTCCTTTGAAGTTCTTAAAGATAATATCCCCTGATTTTTATTGAGAGTTTTCTTATGTGACTTTGGTTATCTAAGATATAATTAACTATAAAAGCTTGCCTTTATAGAAAACTTTTTCTGAACCCAGCTTAATATAAACCCTATTTAATTCTTCTTATCAAATAGGGGAACTTGTCGACTTATAATAAAATGGTTTTACAGACCAAACAAATTTCATATATTTCTTCATTTTTTTAATTGAGCCTCACCCTCAAGTCTTATGTTTATCTTTCAGGATAGATACATAGCTTGAGGTATAGTGTTCTTTCATTTAAATTATGAAAGATATGAGATCAGTTTGATTTCATATTTTTCTAAAACTATATATATATATATATATATGTAAATTAAATGCCTTTCCAAAGAGGGAGACGAGATTTAAATTCCGGCGACCGACAGCTTCCAACTGGCAACTCCTCAACTAAGATAGTGTTGAGAAGCCCTCAGAACGTTGATGGGATCTCTTGCAACATAGTGATGTTGTTTGGGTTGAAGAATTCCAGGGCATCATACCAACGAGCTATGATGAAGAATTTGGATGACCTAATCCACAACCAGGTGGAGTGCTACGTGGACGACTTGGTGATAAAAAACAAGCAGCAAATAGACCACTTGTACGATTTGAGAATCGTGTTTGAATGATTATGGTAATATAATCTTAAGATAAATCCCTTAAAGTGTGCCTTCGGTGTCACCTCCAAAAAATTTCTAGGATTTATTGTCCCTCATCGAAGAATCATGGTCGACCCAGATAAGACTAAAGCTATCTTGGAAATGCATCCTCCCAAAACCTTGAAACAACTACAATCTTTCCAAGGTAAATTAGCATACCTAAGAAGCTTTATTTCTAATCTCTCAAGAAAGTGTCAGCCCTTCTCGGCATTAATTAAAAAGGACGCCCAATTCATTTCGGAAGAGAGATGTCAGCGGGCCTTCCAGGACGTTAAGCAATATTTAATGAAACCTCCTCTTTTGGAAGCCCTAATCCTGCTAAAATCATTGATACTTTATACCATGACCTTATACGACTATCTCGGAGCTCTGTTAGCTCAGGTTAATGACAAGGGTAAGGAAAATGCACTCTACTATTTAAGTTGACATCTAACACTGACAGAGGTAAAGTATCCTCCAATAGAGAAGCATTGTCTAACTTTAATTTTTGCCACTCAAAAGTTTAAAAATTGCACGCTTCTCATAATATGAAAGATATTTTGAAGGTTAATTTGTTGCAATATTTGATGACTAGACCAACACTTTAGGAACGTCTAACATTGTTAATTTGTTGTAATTCTTTCTTGGGCAAGTACGATCAACCCTTTTGGATTCAAGACCATTTATATAATCACATTTAAACAGAGAGATTCAAGAATCCTTGGCCATTATCTTGTTGTGTGGGGTTGGACCCCCAATTGGTGTGTTGGTGGAGTAGTTCTGCCTGGCCATTGTGCGTTGTGAAGTAGGTCCCGCCTTGGGTCCTAAACTTTGCATTTGCTTGGCCTCCTTGAGACTGATTTGCCTTTTTTCCAAATGAAGCCAAGTTGTTGCCTCTCTTAACGATCATTTAATTTGTTAATTGCAACTCTTTAATATTACAACCACAAACAAAAACTAAGTTTGTAAATAACGACCTTTGTTAATTTTTAGTGTTCGCACTAGAATTATAAAGTGATGGCCGATGCTAAACCTCAAAACTTTTTCTTTGAAGTGCTACAATGTTGTTCCCAACTCTTAACTTCTCTTGCAACTTACAGAGCAGCCATGAAGACCGCAACATCACCTCAACAATAAATTTTGTCATTGGATTTGATGACCTCGAGGTCATGCTTGGGAAATTCTATTTGTTATCATGAAGGTTGTCGCCCCAGACGTAGAAGAGCCATTCGTGTTGTTCCTCCTAAACTGCCCCCAAGTTTTCGCTTCATTTAAGAAGGTGAAGATCACCGCCACCCTGACGTTCACTAAGTCTGCCGTTCTTGCAAGAGAAGTTACACACACTACTGCCGGATTTACAATTGTCGTCTGCCAAGGGAAAAGAAGTTACGATCTTAGCAGATTCAACTAATAGATTTACTGCTTTATCTTCAGTAATCAAGATTGGTTTGAGTTCCAATGCTGCACTGTTGACCAAGTCACAATGAAGAAACCATAGCGAGAGGATTTGGAAGGCCACTGAGGCCCAAGTTACAGAGTTGACAGATATTGAAAAGATTCCTCGGTAGTAGGAACTCGAATTGAATGAAATCTCTCCTCTCCTCCGAGGGAGCATGTTTCATATGCTGATAGATACTACTGGATATGAAAGCATTGACAGGATTGTCACTGCTCTGCTGATACTTCATGGACATGGTGAGGAGAGGGAGAAGCCCACCCTTATCACCAGAGTCCATATAGTATTTGAGAAATTGACTACAAAAGAATGGGTTTTAGTCCCTGAATTGCTCATGCAGGTGGGATGCACATTATCACCTCAAATGAAGAAATGAAGTTTAAAAGATGTTAGAACCACCCGCCAGTCCCAGAAATCAGTTCAAGTTCTACCAACTCGTATTTCTGTAAGATGCCGCCTATGAAGCCGAGTCAGTTCCTTTACAGATATTGCCTCTGTTGCTCTAGGGCAAGTAGGAAGTCGATCGGTCATGTCATGACTGGGTCCAAGAGTCCCACTTGCTGTTGTTCATAAGGATGTTCCAAAGAAGAAAAAGAGGAAGAAGTTACCTGATGATGTATTTGTTCCACGCCGTAGGGAGAAAACCTCTCTTCGATGCATCGATGCCTCTGCCAAGACACTCCTTCTCAAGGCATCAATGGTAAAGAAGAGGGTATGTGTACCCAAGGTTGCCACACCAGCCCCATTGGATAAGCCCTTATGGTGAGTCTGTGGAATAAAGCAAAGGTCAGAAGTAACTAATTTTGTTGCCTCTAGTACTACTGAGTCGGATGTATAAAAGGAGGACAATCAAGAGAGTCCTTTGGATCTCAAGAAGATCCGAGAAAAGATTTTAGAAGAAAAGGTTGAAAAGCACGGAGCTGAGATTTTTTAGTTGGTTAGAGAACATGGGGTGGCCATCGATGATGATATAGATTAAGATTTTAATGATTATCTTGATGAGAAGTTTAGGGACATTAATATCATTGAGACTAGAGCTGCTTCATCTGCGTGCAAATCCCAACCACTTTTTGAAGGGAACATCATAGATGACTTGCGAAGGGCTATTTTGTTAAGACATGAACAAGTAAGTCAATTGGAGAAATAAATGGAAGAGATGGCTGCCACCATGGCCGCCATGGTTACAGTTCATGGACAGTCCTAGTCACAGCAATTAGCTTCTCCAGAGGTCAATCAGGAAGAGATTCTTCACATTGCAGACAAAAGGAGGGAGGTTGCCTCCACCAATAGAGATGATCAGCAGAAGAAAGATTCCACACAAGGCCTAATACCGGAGAAGGATATCAAACAGTTGATTTAACAACAAGTTCGGGAGGCCTTAGCCCAATCTAAGGGTGGTGGATCAGTTTCAAAGAGTAGACCTTACCCGAAGGAGATCGATGCCCTACCTTACCCCAAGGGTTTTGTGTCTCCAAACTTCAAGACGTTCGATGTGACCGACAATCCCAGACATCATGTAGCACATTTTTGAGCCAGTTGTGTCAATACCCAAGGTAATGAATCCTTAATTTTCTGTCAGTTTATCGACAGTCTATCAGGGATTGCATTTGATTGGTATGTTGAGCTACCCAAAGGGTCAGAGAAGTCGTTCGTCAAGTTGGAGCTGTTATTTATGAAGAGATTATTGGAGCGCGACACTACATTATGATAAGAGATCTTGTGTTTAAGTAGCAAAAGCCCACTGAGACCCTGATGGATTACATCTTGAGGTGGAGAAACTTAAGAATGAAGTGCGAACCTTAGTTATAGGAATAACTTGCAATTGAGATATTTCTCAAGACCTTACATGGGCCAGTAGCTTTCATGCTTAAGGAGCGCACCATTAATTTTTTTGAAAAGTTACTCAGCAAGGCTAACAACATGAATGAGGAAGTTAAGCATATGGATTCTCAAAAAAAGTAAGAGAAGTCTAAAACAACTAAGATAGTTGAGAAGACATATGCGACAGTGGCGACAGTAGATAAAGGGAAACAACCGATAAAGATTCCAGTTGAGCGGTCCCAAAGAGCCATCGACAGTCACAGTATAGCCAGCCTCAGCATTAGTCTGCTCAACAGTATGGTTAGTCCATTCAGCAACAGAAGAAGACATATAGGACAAATAGCTGACAGGGTCCGATGAATGCATAACAGATAAAGAGAGCATACTCCTTCAAAGATGAAGCCGTGCTGAAGATGTTGAAGAGTCTGATGAAGAGGTCTGAGTTTAGACTTCCATAACCAAAAAAGCCAGAAGAAGTTGATAAGGACCAGCCTAACTATTATTTGTACCACAAACTACTTTGACATAACATAGAGAGCTTTTTAAGTTTTAAGGATTGACTCCAGAAGAATCTCAAAGAAGGAAATATAAGAATTTCAAAAAAAAATTTAAAAGAAACTGAAAGAGGATCTATAAATATGATATTGATTGAGCTAATTAGTTCGATAGAGCCATATATAGAGGAAGGTGGTTGTAGCATAGTTTGGAACTGATCATCGAAGAAGATATTTGATCAGATTCAGACCGCTACAACACAAGCCAATGTTCAAAGTCTACAACCGGTCAAGCCTAAGTTGGAGATTTCACCAGAGAAGTCGTCACAAATAAATGGAGGCAAACATGATCGTGAAGAACGATAGTTTGTGGCATAGGATAGAGACTGCCTCTATTAGATTGGTTGTCTCAGTTTTGAGGGATAAAATCCTCAAACAACTGTTATTTATGATTAATTTTTTTCCCCTCATCGGTCTATTGAATATAATGATTACAATTATGGCTACGTTTTAACTGTCTCCAATGATGGCGTAACTAACTATGACCAATCTAGCCCTGATTTTGATTCCCAAACTAATCCTCAAATCATACCTAAGTCTGATGAACCCATTAACAATAATAATGAAGATGGCGACAAAACTGGTTACCACAGTTCTAGGACCAAGGAACCAGTCAACAAGTGCTAAGGAGCACATCTCACCATCAACTTGGATTTCTCTGATATAGAAGAAGAGCTAGAAGTTAAACCTACATCATCGCAAGAAGAAGAATTTACAGACGTAAACCTGAGGAGTGGAAAGTCTTACCCTGAGAATGGCTCTTATAGACAAAGAAAAGAAAATTGTTACTTGCAAAGAGTTGCCTACATCAACTTAAGAAATACCTATTCCATGTCAAATTAAAGGCACGTATAAAGTGAATCATAATGCACTAGCTCATCTTAAGAGGTTATTGATCAAAATAAGCTTCTGCGATGCTCTAATCCTGTAAAAGAAGATGAGAGAAGCTCTGGTTACAACCTTGCTCGACCCAAAAATTTGCTTAGCTCAGTTTGCCAGCTCATCCTCGGATGAAGTTTGTTCATTAAAGGAATAGCTTGGAGTGACTTTTACCGATGAGGACTTTCTGCTTGGTACTACCAATCATAAACAACGAATCTACATTTTAGTGAACATCGATAGGTTTATGCTTTCCAGAGTTTTGGTAGACTAATAGTGTCTCTAAGCTTAATTGGCCTATGGACGTTAGCTTACTTGGAAATTGACGCTTAGGAGCTCACTGTCGATAGGATGATGCTAAGAGGGATTAATAAAAAGGATAAAGTGCTCTTGGATCGATCACACTACTAATGAATGTTGGAGAGCTGGTAACAACCGCATAGTTTCATATAATCACCGTAGAGATGTCTTTAATGCCTTGCTTGGTCGACTGTGACTGCATGAGCATAACATGGTTTCGTTGTCACTATATCAATGTATGAAGTATTTCAAGGAAGGATAAGAACATTGCATCAAAGGGGATTTACAACCGTTGCCAGTTCATGATGTAGGCATTCATGAAGACGTCGCCTACTATGCCCCTCCAAAGAAGACTGTCTTTTCTTGCGAAGTTGAGCCGATTGAGATGAAAAATGCAGAAGAATCATAAGAGCAAGATCATTCAACTCCACTTGAATGATCTACTGATATTTCTTCACAATGAGCTGGTAGAGGTTCTTTTAGTCCACACACCCAAGATCGAGGCCGAGGAGAACCAACACAATTGTTGAATGGACGAGGCTGACCATTAACATTGATGTGGATGAAAACTCTGATAAAGAAATGATGACGATAATGCAAAACAAACTATTGTTTGAGATAATTTTAGAAGATATGAAGAAAAGTGAGGATGAATTAATGTATGATTGGATCAACCACTACGTGCATGCCATGACCCTCACTCCGATCCACCCTCAAAAGATTGAGAGTCTAGAGATCAAGGAAGCCCGTAGTGTTGGTTTTAAGCCGATCAAGTTATACAATTCCTCTCCTTCTACTAGTTCTGAAAATAATGTAAATTTGGAAGAGGACTCTAATGATTTAGTGGAATTATCACTTGGCTACTTTTCTCCTTGTGTTCAAGAGCTAATTCAACAGGGACATGTGCCAAAGCAGATGTTGAAGGATAAATTACAATTTTTTGAGAAGTTATGGAATGTTATAAGTCAAACTCCCAAGTCAAAAGAGTGTTTCAAATTTGGTATTATAGGACCAATCGATGATTTGAAATTTTGTATATTTTACTAGCGAGTCGAAAGAGCATTGCTTCAATGTAGAAGATGAATCTGAAGATCAGTCGATTGATGATGCTACACCCAAATTTGAAGAAGAGATCAATGTTTACCTCACTTTTGGTTGAGGTTTAGTTTTTCCTCTTTAGTAGCCTAAGGTCTAGCCATAGGACTTTCCTATTGACTATTCTTAGAAAACTAGACAAAGAACCCTCACCATTAGAAATTCTACACTCCTCTTTACTCAACTTGAAGTTCCAAATATTGGTCTTAACCTCTAGCACTTAGTAGTTGGGGTCATTATAAGGGAGATCAAGGAGAGTCCCCTTAGGACTGTTGGACCTTAGGGTTAACCCTGGGTGTTGACCTAGGGCTTAAGGTACATACTTGCACTCACAATCACGCACAATCCTAAACTTAAACTTCTAGGCTTTGGTCCCTTGATACTTTTGGGAGACTCATGTTGGTGGTCCCCTAAACCCACTAGCCCTAGGCTAGGGTTTAGCTAAGAACCTTACATAGAAGACCCAAAATGGGGTTTCCATTGGTCCATGGCTTATTGATGGTGGTTGGCACTCCAACTCTACCAAGATAGCCAACCTAGCTTTTTGCCCCTGAACTCCACCAAATTACCTAGATACCCTTGGGACCCCAAATTTGACCAAAATTCCCAAAATACTCAAATTGTTTCAAAAATCATTTCAAACACCTTCAAAACACCCAAACTGCCCAAAATCACCAAAATTTGCCAAATTACCAAAATACCCCTCAGCCCAAAATTCCAAAAATTCCAAAAAAAACCCAAAAATTCCCAAAACCTCCCAAATATTCCGAATTTCATTTTCCCAACTACCACATGACCCAATTTGGCCAATTTGACCATCTTTGATAAAAACCCCCAAATTGCCTTTTAAAGACCCATTTTTCCCCAAATCTTCCTCAAATGTCCATCAATTTGATCCCAATCTCCACAAATTTCAATTCCAAACACAAATTCACCCTTAATTCGACCAAAATAAACCAAATACAAGCTCAATTGGCACATGCTTTGAGCCCAATTTTGATATTGGTCAAACCCCCAATTTTGGGCACATGACCTAGTCTCACCAACTTGAACCCATAGCCCACTCAATTGTCCACAATTTATGTTGTAAACTCTTCATAACATTCCTAAATATCAAACTTGACCTTCAATTGGCCTTTGTGAAATCTCAATTTCACTTAATTTCGACCCAAGTCCAAAAAAGCCCCAAATTTTGTCCAAATTGACTATGTCGGGAGATTTCACCAAATTAATTGTCTTAACCCCAAAATTGGCACCCAATTCATGTTGAAAACTCTTCATGGAATTCCTATTGACCATTTTCAACAATGAATTTGGATTTAGCTCAAGGCTAACCCAATCTAGACCCAAGTCTAGCCCAGCATGCCCAAATTGACCAAATCGACCGAATCTCCAAATTCCTCCAAATTGACCATCCAATTGAACTCAAAACCACTTTCATCCTTCACCAAAGTTGTTCCTTATGATCATATACACAAATCCAATATTTATGTTGACCAATTAACATGGCTAGCCTAGCCCAAACCCAAATTTTGGTCATTTTCACTCACTTGGACCCATGCACTAAATTTGGCCCCAACCACCCTAAAGCCATCAAATTAACTCCACCACAACTATTAGTTGGACCCAAAGACTGAGCTAGAAACCATCTAACCAAAGTTAGATGAGCCATGGACCATGGGTCCCTCAAATTAGAGGATTTTATTTCCATTTTTGCTTAGGCTTAAGATATCTTTGCCAAAACAATACCTCATTGCAATAAATTGCTGTGACATATTCCCCTGGGTTTCCTGAACTCCTAACCACCTGCACCTGCCATGGTCGGCCCGCCTAATCATTGGAGAAGCCAAAAATAAGGGCCACTCCCTCTTGAATTTTACCCAAATCAAACCCAGAGGCCACCTCACTCAAATCAAATGATAAAGCTCATCTACCCTCCACCCAAGCATCACAATACAACCAAACATTGGCCATGGAAGCAAGCCTTAAGCCATTTTTGTAAAAAGCTCCCCTTCACGGCCATGAAGGTAGTGCTAAAATTTCCTCTAAGAGACTTCACCAAATCGATACCAAAGCCTCTTTGAGACCTCCTCAGTGCAACCCAACCACCACATTAACCTGAATCTCCTTATCGGAGCCCAATTTTGAGCTCAAATATGTGCTTAAAAGCAGGACAGAGCTCTCCACACTTCTACACTCCACAAAAATCAAATTAAACTCACCCACACCTTCACCACAGTGAGAGAAGGAAAAGCCCCATCAAATCCCCCTTCCACAGAAACTCTAGCATAGCTCTAGACAAACACCTGAAATTGGACTTGGTCAAATTACCACCTAGGCTTTGCACCATAGCCAGAGGCTTAATCTCTAGCCTCCATCGACCCCAAAAAACATACTGAGCACCCTTGATTGAAGCTTCGCTTCTCAGAGCTAAGCTATTGATCTCCTCTTCCTCCCAAGCCTATTTTGATTCTTCATTTGATTAGGTTTTATTTAATCGCATGATTACCTTATGGATATGTTTGTCTCACTTAGACGAGTCCATATGATCAAACTCAAAGTGATTTGGTTGAGTCTAAGCCAAGATCTTAGGACTTTAGAGTGGACGGTCACGGGATCACTCTATCGGGGACGATAATGGTGAGCCTTCCGATCGAACGTGTATCGGGTGGAAGGAGGAGATCGAGCCGGACAGCGCTTCCTTACATGAACTGCGGGCCGAGTCAGCGGCTACGTGGATGGCGGCATCCAACCAGAGCGTGCCACGCGTGCCTTCGGAGCTGTCGAGGATCCAGTCAATGTCGCGCGTTTAAATAGAAAAATAGGGATTTTCTTATTTAAATAAATAACCCTAGCTTTAAAAATTCATATCTTGGTGTAAAAAAATCATAAAAATAAAATAAAAATGCCATCTTGCTCACTGAATACAGTAGAATAATGTGGAAATGATTTGGAGTCCATTTGATGCATATTTTATTTTTACTTAATTAAACACTGATTTGAATGTTTTGATTCTCCATGCTTGTAGTAATATCACCATGGCTTGAAACTTTATCATGTTGTTACCTCTGTCTTAGGGAACATCCTCTAATTTTTTCAAAGTTAGAGAAGGTCCATAGACAAAGATCCATATTTTTCAATTTTATGTCTATTATTTGCATAAATTAATCATGATAATTAGCATGTTGCTTAGAAAATTCTAAGATAGTTTTGGAAGGTTCACTATGACCGGAGAAACCCTTGGAAATAATTTCACGAGTTAAATCATTAAGAATGCACTTAATCTTCACCAACCCTAGAACACAAAGAAAATTAATTTTGCATAACATAAATATCTAAATGACTTAATTTTTTATCTCCACTATTATTTAGGATCTAGAGAACTCATCATAAAAAGTTCAAAACATTTGGAGTTCATTTGATATCTCAAATTGATTTTTCAAGATAAATATCATTTTGGCATTTAAATGATTTTTTAAAAAATCAAAATATAACAAAAAAATTTATAAAAACTTGTTTTATTTAGTTCTTTGTGCTAAGGGGTATTTTCTAAAAATAAAATGGCATTTAAAATAAAAACTTGATTTTTAGCCTATTATTAAATATTTAAATAATTAAAAAATGATACAAATCCTAAAGATAATAAAATTCATGGAAATGTTCTAAATTGCTTCCTAAGCACTTATGAACAATTAGGATATTTTTCCAGACTTTTTAAATAAAGATATTAAATTTTGAAGCTTAAAATAATTTTTAAAGGCTAAAAATGGTTTTTTTACTAATATAATTTCAATAATTCAAAGAAAAATTAGAAAAATGTAAATTTATTTCTCTTTGTCACTTGACATTAGAGAGATTTAATAAAAATATAAAACTTAATTTTCCAAATTTAAAATATTTTATAATTAATAAACACTCCAGAACTTAAAATAATTCTTAAAATTCAAATAAAATTCAAAAAAACATGAAATTTGGTCCAAAGCCTTCTCTAGTCTAACCCTACCTCCAGTAAAAATTTTAAGGGATTAGAATTTACCTTGGTCAAGTTTAGAATTTTCTTTGAAAAATCCTATTTTTGCAATAAAAATAATTATATAGATAAATTAATATTTGAAACATAACACTTTCTCCTCTCATGTCTCAATTGACCAATGGTTGAGTTAGGATAAAAATTCCAAAATCATTTGGATTAAATTTGATGAATTATGAAGTGATAAAGCCTTAGGTGCAAATGTGTAATTTTAGAAATTTAGGCTTAATTAACATTTAGTCCTAATTTCAAAAAGGGAAATGGTAAATCTTTGATTCTAATTAACATATTTGGAGATTTGAAACACAAGGGGTTAACTGGTAAAAACCAATCTCGCTTGTCCTAATTAAAAAGGGTGAATTTGCAATTTCTTTAAATTACATAAATTTGGGAGTCTAGCCGATTAAATGATCCTAGATTTAGGGGTATGATTTTGGGTGTTAATAACTTACTAATTTAATACCCCTATTTGATGAACAAAAAAAAAACAAAAACATGAATCATCATTATCACCTATAAGTCAATTTCATTTGCAATGACTAAGACACTCACCAAAGTCTTAAGGGCTTAGTAGTGACTTAGGCTAAATCAAGTTTCATTTAAAGAAGGATTAGAAAATTAAACATCATTAAAACTTATTTTAAACACTATAAGCCCAAGTTAAAATTTGGCTAAGTCTCTTAAACTTGCCTCTTTAAGGGTCTTCTCCCACAAAATTCTTTAATTGAATCACGAGTGATAATTAACCTATTCCTAGGGATAATTGAGACATCAATGTTCATTGAGCACTAAGGGTGTTTACATGATGAATTATTAAGCAAAATAATAATTTTAAAAGAGCTTGGGAATTTCCACCAGGCAGCGAGATAGTAGCACGGACCTGCATCTTTCTCTAGATTTGTTGGATACCTCAGAGACCTACTAAACTTAATATGTTTCGCTTGACAAAATCATCCTTAATTAAACTCCTAAGGACCCAAAAGATATGACCTAAGGTTAGGTAGATCATCAAAATTTTACTGCCTTGCTTCATATAAATTACCCTGACATGCATTTTGAGTTATAGGTGGTGGAATGAGAAGACTCGTCAGCTACGCTTTTACAGTTTTCAGCGTTGTCTTTCTTATACTTTTATGCTATACTTTTATGCTTACACAAATTTGCATGCTAAAAAACGATGTCACCCTGCATGAAATCTAAAACTATCAGGATAGACACAAAACCAAAACCAAAACTAAAACTAAAACTAAAATCAACCAAGATAAAATTCACCTCCACAACATTCAAAATATAAAATAACTCAAAATTGAATCACAAACATCACACAAAACTATAATTGCAACTAAATTAAGATATCTCTATCGGATGATCGAGAATTCCTTGGAGGAGGTAACCTACGGTTCCTAACGAGGCTTCCCATGGTCTAAATGAAATTATGGAACTCATTAAGTTTAGTTTAGTAAATTCATTTGGACTAAGTGAATCCAATAGAAAATAGTGGTGCCAGAATGATGGAACCGTAGGATCCTGACCAGTGTCGCTCTAATCAACTTTAACATGCTCCTATAAAATTTAAAGAACTTCAACTATAGAGCCACCTAATTTGACATCATAACTTGGCACACTAGAAAGCTCCAACTTGTCGCGACAAGGAGATTGGAGCTAGCATGGTGGGCTGCACGGCCATCTTCAACAACAAAACCTATTTTCCCCAGCTAAAACAATCTTCCTTCCTTAGATATAAACAACAAAGCCATAGGACTTCAAGGTTGCTTTTTTATGCAACGTAAATCCTCACCTTATCTTTTTGGCCTTTGTATAGCTCGGTTATACAACATAAGCCCTAACTCGTCTTAGGATTTCGTGGTTGTCATTTGTCACGACCTAAATCCTCACATTATTCAGGCTATTTGTGTGATAGTTTTACACGAATGTAAGCCCTAACTAATAAAATTGATAGGATGAAACACCTAAATATTTCTCCTCAAAACTAAAGCCAAACAATAGGATAGTTTGGGAAGTCACCGAGGTTCTCCTTTGGATCCATGACATCCCCTAGTTCTTCCTCCTTTGGACTCTATAACAAAATGTTCCAAATTTGAACCAATCCCCTTCACACCTCTATGTCCAATCTCATTGGAAAGTCCTACCCTTTCAAACTCCTTGAAGATAATATTTCCTGATTTTTATTGAGAGTCTTCTTAGGTGACTTTGGTCATTTAAGATAAAATTAACTATAGGGGCTTGCCCTTATAGGAAGCATATCCGAACCCAGCTTAATATAAACCCAATCTAATTCTTCATATTAAATAGAGGAACTTATCGGCAAATACAAAGGTTTCGCAGAACAAACGGATGTCATAAATTCCTTAATTTACTTGATCAATCCTCATTCTCAAGTCTTTTGTTTATCCTTCGGGATAGATACAGGATTTGAGGTACAACGCTCTTTCATTTAAACTATGAAAAATGTGGGGTCAGTTTGATTTCATATTTTTTTAAAACTAAATATATATGTAAATTAAAATGTCCTTCCGAAACGGGCGATGGGATTTTGATTCCGGTGACCGACAGCTTCTTACGAGCAACTCCTCCAACCAAATATAGCGCCGAAAATCAAGTCAACTATTGATGAATTGAATGAAGTCAACCTTTGGACTGAGGAGCAGCCCCGAGCCAGCTTGATAAGTTTGCTACTCAGTGACGAAGAATCTAATGAGTTACTCAAGTTATTGTCAGAATGTAAAGATTTCCTTACCTAGAGTTACGATGAAATGACATGATTATCTGCAGAAGTCACAGTGTACAAGCTCATTGTGGATAAACATACGGCTCTAGTAAAACAAGCTCCAAGAAGAATACGCCTCAAAATAAAGTAATAAGTCATTGCCGAGGTGAAGAAGTTACTAGACGCTAACTTTATGAGAGAATAGAAATACCCCATGTGGTTAGCCAATATCATGCTAGTTAAGAAGAAATATGGACAAATGTGTGTGTGTGTCGACTTCAGGGATTTAAATAAAACATGTCCAAAGGATGAGTTTCCACTACTGATACCAGAGTTAATGGTGGAAATTGCATCGACACATGAGATTTGTTCCTTCATGGATGGATCTTCAGGCTATATTCAAATCAAAATGTTTTTAGAAGATGCCGCACTTACAACCCTCAAAATGCTGATCGGGATCTTTTGCCCCATATTGATGTCGTTTGGGTTGAAGAATGCTAAAGCATCATACCAATGAGCTATGCTGAAGAATTTTGATGACCTCATCGACAACTAGGTGGAGTGCTACGTAGCGACTTGGTCATCAAAAGAAAGCAACAAATAGACCACTTGTATGATTTGAGGATCATGTTTGAATGATTACGGTAAAATAATCTTAAGATGAATCCCTTAAAGTGTGCCTTCGATGTCACCTCCGAAAAATTTCTAGGATTTATTGTCCATCATCGGGGAATCAAGATCGGCCCAGATAAGATTAAAGTTATCTTGGAAATGCATCCTCACAAAACCTTAAAATAACAACGATCTTTCCATGGTAAATTGGCATACCTGAGATGTTTTAGTTTTAATCTCTGAAGAAAGTGTCAGCCCTTCTCGGCGTTAATTAAAAAGGATGCCAAATTCATTTAGGAAGAGAAATGTCAGCTGGCCTTCAAGGATGTTAAGCAATATTTAACGAAACCTCCTCTTTTGGCAACCCCTATCTCGGGAAAACCATTGATACTTTATATTATGGCCTTAGATGTCTCTCTCGGAGCTCTACTAGCTTAGTTCAATGATGAGGGTAAGGAAAATGCACTCTACTATTTGAGTAGACATCTAACACTGACGGAGGTAAGGTATTCTTCTATTCAGAAGCATTTTCTAGCTTTAATTTTCGTCTCTTAAAAGCTTAAAAACTGCATGATTTCTCATAATATCACCCATATTTTGAAGGTTAATCCATTGTAATATTTGATGACTATGTTAACCTCATTTTTTGTTGAGGTTTAGTTTTTCCTCTTTAGTAGCCTAGGATCTAGCCATAAGATTTTTCCTGTTGACTATTCCTAAAAAACTAGACATGGAACCCTCACCACTAGAATTTTCAAACCCTTCTGCACTGAATTTGAAGTTCCACATATTGGTCCTAACCTCTAAATACTTAGTAGGTGGGGTCACTGTGGGGGAAACTCAGGATGAGTCACCCTTTAGATTGCTGGACCTTAGGGTTGACCGTGGGTGATGTTCTGGATCTAAGGCACTCACTACATTCATCTACACTCATCTACACTCACAATCACTCACAACCCTAAACTCAAATTTCTAGCCTAGATCCCTTGATCGTTTGGGATACTCATGTAGATGGTCCCCTAAACCTACTATCCATACGGCTATGGTTTGGCTAAGACCACTATGTAGAGGACCCAAAATGGGGTTTCCATTGGTCCATGGCTTATTGGTGATGATTGGTACCTCAACTCTACCAAAAATACCCATCTTGGCCTTTTACCCCTAAAACACCCCCAAATTACCATAATACCCCTCTTGGGCTCAAAATCCCAAAAATTCCAAAAAATTACCAGAAAATCCCAATAAATCCAAAGTAATCCCAATTTCATTTATCTCAACTACCACATAACTCGATTTTGCCAATTTGACCATCTTTAACAAAAATCCCCAAATTGCCCTTTAAAAGACCCAAATTTCCCCAAATCCAACTCAAATGTCCATCAATTGGGTCTAAATTGCCCACAATTCCAATCCTAAACTCAAATTCACTTTTGATATGACAAAACCAAACTAAATCCAAGCTCAATTGGTTCATGATTTGAGCCCAATTTTGATTTGGGTCAAAACCCCAATTTTGACCATATGACCTAATCTCACCAAATTGAACCCATAGCCTAGTCAATTGGCCTCAATTAATGTTGAAAAATCTTTATGAGATTCCTATAAATCAAAATCAACCATCAATTTGCATTGGTGAAGCCTAAAATCCATTTAATTTTGGCCTTAATCCAAAATTCCCCAATTTAGCCCCAAATTGGCTAAGTCCCTAAATTTCACCCAATTATTTGCCTTAACCTCCAAATTGGAATCCAATTCATGTTGAAAACTCTTCATGAGGTCTCTATTGACCATTTACAATAATCAATTTGGACTTAGCTCAAGGCTAGCCCAAGCTAGACCCAAGCCTAGCCCAACATGACCAAATTGATTAAAGTTCAAAGTTCCTTTAAATTAGCCCTTCATATGAAGAATGAAATTTTGAAGGATATTAAGTCCGCTAGAAAATCTCGTAGGTCGACTATAAAGTCACCTACCCGTGTTCCCGTCTGGCTCCGTTTGGGAAGCTGAGTTAATACTGCTATAGTCACCACCAATCATACCACCACCAGGACCGCAGGTCGCCGGCCGATTAAGTCAAGACTGGGTCCGAGAAGTTTACCCGTTATTCCTGCAATCATGGAAATAAAGACAAGACGATTACCTGACACTGTAGCCAGTCTACACCACGGGGAGCATACCTTCCCTCAACATACCGATGTCTCTACTAAGACGTCCCGTCCTGAGGCATCATCGTCAAAGAAGAAGAAGGTATGGGTACCCAAGGTCGCTGCAACGATACAGTTCAGTGAGTATACATGACAGGAAGTAAAACCAGTGCCTGAAATATCTAACATTGTCGCAACAATAGCCAACAAAATGGAGGAACAAGTTGAGGATTTCCATCAAGGTCCTACAGATCTTAAAGCAATCAAGGAATCAATAATTGAGGAAGAAGTTGAGAAACTCAGGATCGAGATTTCTGAGTTGGCTCGAAAACATGGAGTTTCTATCAATAGTGAAAACGAGGATTTTGATTACAATGAAGACTTGGAGGAAGATTTCATGGATGTTCATGTGATCAAAACCAAAGCTACCACATCTGCGCGCGAGGCTCAACCTCATATTAAAGAGAACGTCGTAGATGAGCTGCGTAGGGTTATCCTCCTCAGGGATGAGCAAGTTGTTCTATTGGAGAAAAGAATAGAGGAGATGACTGCAGTTATGACTGCCATGGTCACCATTCAGGGGCAATCACAAGCACCAAGATTGGCTTCTCCAGAGATTAATCAGCCAGTAATCATACACATCGCAGATGAAATAAGGGAGGCTACTTTGACAGACAAAGAAGAACAACCGAAGAAGGATTCTCCATCAAGTGTCATGCTAGAAAAAGAGTTCAAGCAAATGGTTGAACAAGTACGGGATGCCTTAGCCCAGTCCAAGGGCGGTGCATCAATTTTAAAGGGTAGACCTTACCCGGAGGAGTTTGATGACATGCCTTTCCCCAAGGATTTTGTGACCCCAAACTTTAAGATATTCGATGGGACTGCAAATCCCAGACAACACATAACACATTTTCGAGCCAATTGTGGAAACACAAGGAATAGCGAAGCTCTACTCTCCCAGCAGTTCGTCAGCAGCTTGTCAGGGATTGCTTTTGACTGGTATGCCGACCTGCCTAAAGGGTCAGTTAAAAAATTTTCTGAGTTACAATAGTTATTTGTGAAAAGATTTGCTGGGGTGCAACATCATGTGTCTATTGGAGAATTCTTGATGGAGAAGCAGAAGCCTAGTGAAACCTTGACAGATTATATTTTGAGGTAGAGAAACCTTAGCATGAAATGTGAACCTCAGCTACAAAAACATCAAGCGATTGAGACTCTACTCAAAAGCAGTCATGGGCCAGTAGCTTTCACGCTTAAGCAACTCACCATCAAATCCTTCGAGAAGTTACCAATAAAGCCAGTAGTCTTCAAGAAAAAATGAAGCACATGGAGCCACATGAAAAGGCTAAGGTGAACAGAGTGTTCAAAAAGGAATCATGGGTAGTCGCAACTGTCGAAAAAGGAAAGCAGCCGATAAAGATATATGCAGAAGATCATCGTCAGTCTTTGTCACAGTACTCTTAGAAACAGACTAGTCAATCCAACCAACGACCGTCTCAGGAGGGATCACCTCGAACAACGGGTAAAAGAATATCCATGTTAGAGCAACAGAAAGTTGTTTACTCCTTCGAAGATGAAGCTGTACCTAAAATATTCAAAAGCTTGATGAAGAAACCAGAATTCAAATTAGCTGATCCAAAGAAACCCGAAGAGGTGGATAAGAGCAATGAACCAAATTATTTCTCGTACCACCGGTTACTTTGACAAACTATAGACAAATGCTTCGTCTTTAAAGACTGGCTCGAGAAGAACCTCAATGAAGAGAATTTAACAATCCCAAAAGAGTATTTGAGAGAACATGAAAAAGGTTACATAAACTTGATTTCAGCTGAGTCAATCTCCCCAATTGATCCATATGTCAGAATAGTTGGATGAAGTACAACTTGGGATGAACTCAAGAAGGTCCTCAATCGGATACTGGATTCATCGAAACAAGCTTCTACAAAAATTGAAGAAGGATGGAATGAGGTATGGAGCAGATCATCCAAGAAGATACTAAACAAGCTACAATCTGCATCAAAACAAGCCTCCATTCAGAGTCTGCAGCATACCGAGCCCGAGATGAAGATTTCA
>NEWO01000895.1:199027-210590 GCA_003013225.1 Phalaenopsis aphrodite
TACAATGCTCTTTCATTTTAAACTATAAAAAATATGGGGTCAGTTTGATTTCATACATCAACGTCCTTCCGAAGCGGGCGACGAGATTTCGATTCCGGCGACCGACAGCTTCTTACGGGCAACCCCACAAACCAACCCGAAATAACGCCGACGACTCGACCAATGCTTTTCAAACGTCTAGCAAAGTGATCGATGATTTTATTATAATTTGATATAACTTTTATGCCCCTTTGCGCTATTAACAGACAGATTCTGACAGGTTTTCTTGCAACACACCCACTTCCAAATGGTTCCCCTCTCAATGATGATCTATTAGAGGAACAAATACTACAAGTGGAATAGTACGGTGCCAAATGCTGGGAAATGTACTTTGATGGAGCTTCATTAACCAGAATAGACAAAGGATCGGGAACAGTTATGCCAGGTATTGCAGGAATTGGTCTGATCTTTGCTACATCGGATCATGGCATGTTAAGATTCTCTTACTACCTGATAGAGCCATGTACAAACAATGAAGTAGAATATGGAGCATTAATCATCAGATTAGATTTGGCAATCTCAATTGACATAACAAACATTACCATCTATTACAACTCATAACTCTTCATTCAACAAGTCACCGGACAGTACAAAGATTTGCAGCCAAGATTAGCATAATACCATCAGTATATGATAAAATTGCTGGAACTGATTTCCAATTTGACACTTTATAGGATTCCTCAGGGAGATAACACGTGTGTTGATGCTTTAGCCAAACTAGCTAAGGAATTGGCGTGTCCGCCGAATGATTCCATTAATATTACATTGCAAGGACGTCGAATTTTATCAAAGATTTACCATGTCAATTTACACAAACTTAGAAAAGATGAAGAGATAGTAGCTGGAGTTGTAGTGAATACCGAAGATTGGAATAGACCTTTCATAAAATATTTGAAAATAGAAAAACTGCCATAAGACAAGTCTGAAGCATATCATGTCACAAGAAGTGCTATGTCGTATGCCTTGGTAGGTGATGTTCTATACAGAAGGTCATTTGATAAAATGTGACTTTGATGTTTGAGCAGAGCAGAGGCACAGGATATTGTCAAAGAAGTACATGTTGGATTATGTGGTGCTCATTAGTTAGGGCTGAAGATGAAAAAGAAAATTAAGAGACTTGGATACTGTTGGCTAGCAATGATATTGGACTGCCTGGATAGAGCTAGAAAGTGTCACCTATGTCAGGTGTATGGAGTGGTCTTGCACCAACCTCTGAATGTGCTACAGCCAACTGTCGCCTCGTGGCCATTTGAGTATTGGGGCACGGATATAGTGGGTCCAATAGGCCCTCCATCTTCTAATGAACACTAGTTTATTCTAGCAACTACATATTACTTTTCTAAGTGAGCAGTGTCAGTGCTGTTATGAGAGGTCACAACGTATCACATTCTGCAATTCTTCAAAAGACAAGTTGTTTACCATTTCAACGTGACGCGCAGAGTAATTTTTTATAACAGATCTGCCTTTAAGAGCATAAAAATCAACAATTTCATTAAGCGGCATGGGATAGATTAGAGATACTCTACGATTTATTTTTTGGGAGTTATAAGGATAAGAACCCGCCAAAAACTGCCTTTTAAAAGGTTTTAAGTCATTTTTTTCGTTGGGGCGCTTCAGATGCTAATTTGGCGCTTCATGCGCTTGTTCAAAAAAATTTTCCATTTCGATTTTGATCCAATAAATTCTCTATTCTTCCATACAATTAGGTAAATAAAGATGTTTTTATTTATTTTCTTAATGTCAAATTTTCTCAAATACAAGGAAACTATAAAGATATAAATATAAATATAAATTTTCAAAGAAAACATAAAAGCAAAAATAAACAATGATAAACATGGGTTGCCTCGTACAAAATGCTCGGTTTAATGTCGTCAGCCTGACATTCCTAGTCTTTAGTTTGGGTGACCCAACATTACAGTCTATTTAAAAACTGGTCTTTGACCATCAAAATATGGTTTCAGTTTGTGCCCATTCACTTTAAATATCCTTCCAGTCTTGGGATCTTCAATATTAAAAGCTCTTTAGAGATAGAATTTTACAATTTTGAATGACCTTTTCCACTTAGACTTCAGTTTTCCAGGAAATAATTTCAATCTTCTATTGTATAATAAAACTTCCTATCGAATCTCAAATTCCTTTTTTATTATCTTCTAATTGTGTCACTCTTTCATTATTTCCTTATAAATCCTAACATTATCATAAGATTCATTCCTAACTTTTCTCAAGCTCATTCAATGGCAATAATCTTTTCTCACCCGCATCTCTTAGATTGAAATTTAATTCCTTAATAGCTCAGTAAGCTTTATGCTCCAATTATAGCAAGTGGCATGTCTTCCAAAAAACTAATTTATATGGTGAAATTTTTATAAAAGTTATAAGTTGTCATGTATGCCCATAATGCAGTATCTAATCTAGTAGACCAGTCTGTTTTATTAAGAATCATGTTTTTTCCTAAAATTCTTTTAATTTAACGACTAGATACTTCTGTCGTTATTGAATCAAGTCTTCTTTGTGGTCGACAGTTTCCCTGGTTAGCGAGCACAAATCATTCTTTATATTTCAAATTCCCACTTAAAATTGATATTCTGAAGGTACACCTGCCAATACACAACAGAAGTCCTGCATATTCCCCATCGAAAACCTTCACCACATTTTCTCTCTTCTACTCCGAGCTTGTTGGCTTACGCAGTTTTGTTGGTTGGTTGACCTCGTTGGTTAAAGCTAATACAGGCGGTGTGCCTACCCAGCACACCACACCTATTTGGGGTCCATTTGTTGACTTCACTATTGGTTGAGGAGTAGTGTTTCTTCCTTAAGAGTTTAAACTCTAGCCATTGCACTTTTTGTTGATTATTTCTAGAGTACTAGTGATGGTACCCTCACTAATAGAAATTATAAACTTTTACTTACTCATCATGAAGTTCCAAATGTTGGTTCTAACCTCTAACACTTAGTAGGTGGGATAAATATGGGAGAGCTTAAGCGGAGCCCCCATAGAAATGTTTGGCCTTAGGGTTAGCCTTGGGTGGTGTGCTCTTGGTTAGGTCTAGACATACACACACTTTCAATTGCACTCACAATCTAAATCCTTAAAAAAATATGCTTACCTGAGCCCTTAAACTATTAGAAACTCATCTGAATGGTCCCCTGAACCATCAGCCCTTGGCTAAGGTTTAGCTAAGACTAGCACAGGAAGGATCCATAATGAGATTTCTCTTGGTCTTATTGCTTAAATAGGGTGATCTCATGATCCTCAATCAATCCCAAATTTGCCAAAATTCTCAAAATATCCCCAAAATTTCAAAAATTACCAAAATACCCTTCAAACCCCAAAATTCCAAAAATTCACAAAATCTAAAATCACTCTAAATTTCCCCAAAATCTTAAATCACTCCATTGGGCCCAATTTGACAAAATTCACCCATTTTGAACAAAATTGCCAAATTGCCCTTAAAGGCCCAAACCCCCCAATTCATCCTTAATTTCCACCAAATTGACTTCAATCTCTCCCAATTTCAATTCCAAACTTTAATTCATCATCCTCAATCCCAATTGAAACCAAATCCAAGCCCAATTGAACCCAATCACAAGCTTAATTGCAAGCCCTATCAAAAATCTGGAATTTAGCCAAACCCCTAAATTCCCCAAACCGAACCTTATGATCAAATAAAATTCCTAAAATTGGATTCTAAACTCTTCATAACATTTCCTCAAATCAATTTGAACAATCAATGGACCCAATTTTGAACTCAAAGCTCACCCAAATTCAACTTGAGCCAAAATCCCGAAATCTGCACTAAAGCCAAAATCCCATCAAATTGAACCTCCTAACTCCAAAAATTCCACCCAATTGACATCTAAAATTCTCTATGACAATGCCTTTCACATAAAATTGAACCATATCCAAAACCTAGCCCAATTTAACCCAAGTCTATCTTCAATGACAAAAAGTGATCATTCTATCAAATAGACCTTCCAAATCAATTTAAAATCACAGAATTCCTTTTCTAAACTTTTCATGACAATCATCCTCATCAATTTGATCAATCACTTGGCTCAAATCTCAAACCAAACCCAACTTAGACCCAGGTTCAAAACAAAGACCTAATTTTGAACCTAAACCCCAAATTGACTCAAATCCCTTACATTAGGTAACCTTAACCCTCTTCTGCCTTGGTTAGCCACCTAGGATGCTAATCAAATCCTCCAAGGCCCAACTATTGAGCCATCGACAAAGGGTCCCTAAAATTAAGTGATTTATTCCTAAATTTGAGTAAACCATTAGGATTTGTTCCACCAGCCTTCCTAAGCCCATAAACAAACACAAGTAAACCTTCTTGCTCCCCTGACCAAGCTAGCCACCAGCTCAGTCATCTCCAGCCAGCTTGGTTGTTGGAAAAAACCATGCCCGAGAGGTCCCAAATAGATCAAACCCAAGATTCAAAAAACCCCATTGGTCATTTTCTTCATTTACTTCATTTATCCCTCTACATAAGAATCCTCTCTGCCTCCCTTAGCATGCCCTGGTGGAAGTCATGGCTCCCTTTATAAATAGGACCCTGTTCACCGCCAAGGAAGAAGAGAATTTTATAACCTAGGGGAAACTCTGCTAAATTGTTTCCAAAGACTCTACAAGCCTTCCTAATTTCAATTCAGCCATTTCTCACCCACCGCCACCACTGCCTAGGCTCAATTCTAGAACTCAAAATCTGACCAAAAGTATAACACCTCAACACATTCCACCAAAACTCAAATGAACCTTTCCTTAAGTTTCACCAGAGCTTAAGGAGAAGTTCTCCACTAAAACTACTTCACCTTGAAATCTCCAAACCATTGTTCGACCAAGGCTGCACCACCCATTATTCAAACTCATACTTGGAGCATTCATAAGAGGAAAGTGACACTTCTAGGAGGTTTGCGAGACTCCACTGAAGCTCAACCTATATTGGGCAAACGTGTAAAGATGTAAACTCTCAACTATAACTTTTGGCTCAGTTTGGGCCTTTGTGAAGAGAACTTGTATTTCATACACATGTAGTCGTATAGGTGTTCATCTTGAGTAGATAAAGGTGTAGGAAAAAAATATAGTTAATTTTGTCAAGTTTTGAGGGAGATTGAAGTGTTTGAAGTCGAACGATTGTCAGGTTCGGTGACGATGGCCAGGATCCATCCGATCACGTGTGTATCGGTTGGACGGTCCATATCGCATCAGAAAAAAAGAAGGGAAAATAACCGCGAGCATACGAGGCAGTGAGGTGGATTGCAACGCCAAATGGAGGAGCGTTGCGTGAAAAGTTTGACGCTTACGAGGATGGCGTGGTGGCTAACTCGGATAAGTAGAAAAATAGGATTTTTTATTTAAATTAATTTTAGAACTTAGAAAATTCATAACATGGTGTAAAAAAAATCATAAAAATAAAATAAAAATACTTTATTGCTCAGTGAGCAAAGGAAATTAAAGTGGAACAAACATAAAAATGATTTGATGAGTCTTTTATTTTTAAATAATCAAATGATCTCTGCAATGCTTTAATTTTAATTAAGTATATAATAATCATCGTGTCCTGAGATTTTAGAGGTTTGTTCCTCAAGATAATAGAGGTATTTTTTTTCAAATTTAGAAAGAATCTTTACACATGTAACCCTAATTTTGAAATTTAGATGGTTATTTTGTTTAGAAGAACTATATAAAGTAAAATATAAATCAGAAAATCATTGGACATATTTTGGTGGGCTCTCTTTGGAAAGAGGACTTCTAGATTAAAATTTTGTTTTTATAAAAATCACTATAGTTAATTAACCCTAAAAACTCGTAAAAATTTAAAAGAAATTTGTTGCATTTAAAAAATTAGCAAAAATGATTCCATAGTGTAACAAATGTTTATTTTAACTGAGTGTAAAAATTTGAAAATTATATATTTAAATTGAACACTAAAGTTGGTTTTCGAAATAAAATGACATTTTTGGCATTAAAATAAATTTAAAAAATTTAATATAAATGGGGAAATTATAAAAAGTGGTTTTTTGAGTTTCTTGTGGTTAGGAACACTTAGGAAAAATAAAAATTATTTTAAAATAAATACTTTATTTTTAAGCCAATTTGAATTAAAAAATAATTAAAAATGAATAAAAATTTCAAAAATATGAAAATGTGCAAAATTGTTCCTAATTGTTTCTTGATCACTTGGGACGCATTACAATTTTTTTTCTAATATTTCGATGTTAAAGATAAAGTTTTAAATGCTAAAATGCATTTTCTCTAATTTTTCATTAAAATAATTATAATAAATAAATTAAAAATCACAAAAATGAAAAGTTTGTTTCTATGAATTTTCTAGACTTAGGGGAATTTAATAAAAAATATATAATTTAATTTTAGTAATTAAAACATATTTTCTATTTAATTAAATCACTAAAATTTGTAAATAATTATAATGATTAAAATTTCGTGTGAAAAATTATAAAATTTTGTGCAAGTGGTTGTCTCACCTAGGTGAACCTATAATAATTTTCCCATGAACAAAAAAGTTACTTTGATTAGTTAAACAAATTAATATTTAAAATCCTCTTTTCTAAGTTAAAAAAATTATTTAAATTAAATTAAACATCGAGAAAGCACATTTTCTCCTCTGATATCTTAGTTGACCCATAAGTGGAGTACTTTAAAAGTTTTAAAAGCATTTGAATTATATTTAATGAGTTATAAGGTGGAGTGACCCAGGGGAAAAATAGTAGTTTTAGATTTTGGTGCCTTAATAAAAATTTAGGATTAACTAAGGGAAAATGGGTAATTGTTTTCTTAATGAGTTATTTTGGATGTTTGAAACATAATGAGCTAAGAGGTAGAGACCAATTTTTCACCTTACTATGGTAAGGGTAAAATTCTAATTTTATAAATTATCAAAATTTGGAAGTTAATTAAATTTAAGTGATTCTAAAGTTATGGGTTTAAGTTAGGAAGATAATAACTAATTAATTTATATCTCATAGTTGGTGATAGCATGATATTTTAATAAGAATATATTCCACTTGAATTAAAATTTTGATAATTGCAAATTCACCCATGAAATTGTTAATGGGTTAGTAGTGAGCTAGGCTTGATGTTTAAACTTGCCTAATGAGGTTTAGAAAAGTTAATATGATTGCTAACTAACATCTTTAAATACTACAGGCCAACTTTAGTGGTTGGTACAAAATCTTTAATGACTTAAACTTGCTCTAGGGGCATCTACTTACGCAACTCTTAAATAGAATGTCAAGTGATTAATTGAGCACCTCATTCTGAGGATAATTTAAATATCATGTTCACCGAGTATAAGGTGTATTAACTAATTAAAATTAAATTTAAAACTTAGGATGATCAATTGAACAATATAATAGGTTTAAAAATAGACTTAAAACACTTCAAAATAGGGATTGTTCCCCATAAGCTTTTATGACCTTTTGTATCTTTTAAAGGATAATTGAGCATATTGTTCTTTGTTCAGAAAATCATCCATTAAAACCTTTAGAGAATTACCAAGTTACAACTTTGGGTTTGGTAATTACACCATCTACCCTTGCAATTTATTTAAATTTTTGCAAAATTATATACCTGTTACAAGTTCTAATCTTTCAGCGGGAGCAGTGAAAAGGAGACATGTATGCTTTTATAGTGTTGTTTAATTTATGTTAGTTTACTTACTGCAATTTACTCTTGCTTCAAATATTATACAAGCTCGGTTGTAAATTTTATTTGAACTACAAAATAAAAACTAACTTTCCAAAACAAACCAACTTTTTAAAAATTAAACAAGATTTTTAAAACAAAAAAAAAATAATTTCATAACACTTCCTTTTGAATATATGGGAGTCCCTCAAATGAGGTAACCCACGGTTGCTAACGAGATCTCCCCAATTTTAATGGGTTTCACAACTCATGTAAGCTAAGTAAATTCAAAATAAAATAGTGATACCAAAATATAGGAACTGTGGGATCGGTGCCGCTCTAATCAACTTTTACCTCCCCCTCCCCTCGGATTAAACTTGAATTTGTCATTTAAACTAGTTAAACCTTAGACTTTTGGACTGCTACATCGTCGAGGAGCATAGTGCTAACTCTCTGGGCAGCCTTCTACAATAATATTCTATAACAACATGAGGATCTACAACAACACATTTTTTTGTGAAACATTAATCCTCAACTTTATCTTTAGGCAATTTTCATAATCATGCTGTGCAATTTCAGCCTAACTTGCTATAAGTTCAAATTGAAGTAAACATCCATCTCCTACATAATGAGTACATGGACTGTGAAAAAATTAAAATGATTTGAAAATATATATAAAAACTATTATGTGCCAAATAGAAGATATCTTATTCTTTACCCTCTTCCGAGTGCATAAACATCATTAATTAATCTAGAGTTTGGTCCCTAATTCCATGGTTAGGCTGGGAGAATACTGGCTGCCATTCCAGATCTCCCACAACTCCCTCCCTTGAGTGCTAACAATCTCGCATCAGTTTTCAATCAACTACACCAAATTTCAGATTTTAATCTGTCACCTTAAAATCTCCAATTCTGCTTCCAACAATGTATATTTCCCTATTTATTTGCACCCAACTCCATGGATGAAATACTTTCTCATGAAATCAAATGTGATTCTCCCCATTTTGTAGAAATCATAACCCTTTTGGAACATATGTTTCTCAACACATTTGAACATTTCAGTTGTCCACATCAAAAAGTAAATGAAAATCAGAGTTCAAATCATCACAAATTACTGACATTTAAAGACATATAAAATAAATTCAATTCTTCACAAAATCATATCTTAAATTAGGGAGAAGGATAAAAAAGACTACTAAGAATTTATGAGAAGGATACAACAAAACACGAATTTCATATGCAAAAACAAGTTGACAAAGCAAAAGAAATAAAAGACAAAAATTATCTCATAATCCTTTCCAAGAAAACTCCTAGAAGTTCTCTCAATGTCTTTCTCTCCTTATAAGCACTCTCAATTCAATCTTAGAAGTGTAATGAAGAAGAAATCTCTGACATTCCCTCTACACTTACAATCCTTGAAAAAAATCTCCAAGCCCTTAACTTTCTCTCTCTCTCTCTCTCTCTCTCTCACTCTCCTTCTTGCCTTCAGGACACACACACACACTTTCAAGTCTTAGACTTCCGTTTCTTTTATCAAAGGCTACCTCACACCAAAAAGAATTCTAAATTCCCTCCAACATTCTATCAAAAATTCAACTATTTTGAATTCAAAAGACATGTTCATTGATCCATTAGACATATCCCTTCATAAGAGAACCTTCCAAGCTGTTTAGATGCATTGAATTAATTTAAGGAGAGTTTAGAACAACTTTCTCTTTGAAAATTTTTGCAAAATTCATCTCGAACATCCTTAATCCGCAAAAAGTCATCTCTGGCACATCTGGCACCAAATCTGGCTTATCATGTGTCAACTCCCTGTCAAATGGTGCATTTGGCTCCAATTTGGCGCATCATGCACCAGTTTGCTAAAAATTGCGCTGCTCTGGGTTTTGGAACATCTGGCACCAATCCAGAGAATCGTGCGCCAATGTAGCGCATCATGCTCCATAATTCGAAAATTTGTTGTTTCGGCTCAAAATTATATCAATTTTGCTACATTTGCTCCAAATGCCTAAAATTGATATACCTTCAATAAGAACATGAAAATACCCTTCTTTAAAGTGCAATATCACCTAAAATAAGCAAAAAATATTTACATAAAATAACATAATATTTTTGTGTATCAATGCTTCTGTTTGGCACAATACCGCATTTAAATTTCTAAAGAAATTTTGAAATTTTTAACTAATTATGAATTATGGACAAGGTGAATGTCTTTTTATATATTTTTTTTTTTAAGGAGAAAGAGCTATGCTATAGCTCCATACATGTTAATCTGAAGGTTTGATTACGTATTGAGTGATCAGAACACTCATACCAAAATTCATCCCCTCTAACTAACTAGATCATACAAGGAAGTATACAAAAAATTTAGGGACCTATCTATGTTAGACACAAAAACCATCACTCCCTGCAAATAACATATGGAATGAATAAACTATCCCCATGAAGAAGTATTGCAAAGTTGAGTGGGAGGTATGGTCCCTACAGCAATTTCTTCATTATCCTTCCCCCTAGCTGCCAAGCTATGTACAGGGGTGTTTCCTTCCCTAAAGATATGCTGGAAAATCACTTCTACATTGCATAACATGCTCAGGATTTTAGCAATCCACCTAGCAACATTCCATGGAGCAGCCTCTTCATGATTTAGGAATCTAATACAACTGAAGGAATCTGTCTCAATTATCAATTTTATGATGTTGCAATGCCTGGCAAGGTAGATTGCCCAAGAGATAGCAATCATTTCAGTTTCAAGTGCATCCAAAGCCCAAGTGGGAGAGGAAAAGTATAACATGCATTTCCCCATAGATTTCCTTAAGACTCCTCCTACACCAGCACCCTCCTTACAAAAGCTTCCATCAGTATTGGCTTTTACCCACCCTACAGGAGGTGGGTTCCAGAGAACTAAAGTAGGCACTTTTAGCTTCTGCACACTAGGCTCCCAATTTAGGAAAATATTGGGAAAGTTCTGAAGTTCTGTTATCTTTTGCAGATAGGAAGTACAATTCAGCACCACCTTCATCTCCTTTGGTTTGTTGTTTTCATATTTAGACTGGTTTCTGCACATCCAAAGGAACCTGGCCACAATACATGGAATGATTATTAATTTGGCATCTAACTATTCCATCCAACACCCTAAAAAGTATTGCCAGCTGACTTTAAGAGTGTCAATATTCAGTTGTTTTAGTATACCAGACCAGACCCCTTGGGAGAAGCTACAAGCGAAGAATAAATGATCCAGACTTTCCTCAGCTTTACTACATAGCTGACAGCAGGAGGGTCCCTTAAACCCTTTCACCTTCAAAATGTCATCAGTAGGAAGTAAGGATTTCCATAATCTCCAACAGAAAAAGGACATGGAAAGTGTTAACCACTTCCCTCAAATCAAATTACCCCACTTGACAGGTTGCCATTTAAAAAGCTGTTGGTAAATGAAGGCAGACAATTTTTGTGTGGAAGCCTGTTTAGTAATGAGTCTATCTTTCTGCCTAGGAAAGATTTTAGTTTGCTTAACCCAATTCATTTGTTCTTTAGTTAGGATGGCATCCAACAGATTGCAGTTCCACTGATTGTCACTCCAGAATTCCTTCACTTTTATCATTGAACTAGGATTGGAGTTGTGAAGCCTCTCCCCATTCCATACCCACTTATCAAGCCAGAAATTAACTTGGCCTTCACCAAGCTCCCAGATAAACAACTCCTCAGCTTTATTTCTAATTTCCAGAAGCTTAGACCACAACCTAGAATCACCCATTTTTTCTGAGCCATAGTAGGATGAACTGCCCTACAATACTTCCCCTTCATAAACATAGCCCAAAGGCTATCTTGTGCTCTGAACTTTATCCATAGTTTGCATAAGTTGATGATACTGAGATG
>NEWO01000896.1:13032-24250 GCA_003013225.1 Phalaenopsis aphrodite
TTAGCAAAATATTCTTACTTAAACTTAAGATGCTATAATAAAAATGAAATTCAATTCTTTTGATAATTTTGTTTTATGAAAATAAAGTAAGCAATTAATTAACTTAATTAAATTTTTGCAAGATGAAGGCTATATAAGTAAAATATTTTTTTCCTTATCATGAATCAGTAATAAGTATAAAAATTATGTTTTGGGAGTATCCTTAATGTGTTGCACCAAATTGGAGTAGTAATATTCTTTACACTTACTATAGTGCTATAAAGATTATTGGCTAATCTATAGTTTGAATAATCTTAATAACCACCTAAGTAGGGAAGATACTAGCTCGCATTCTAGAGTTCCCTCTTCTCTCTCCATCTGGGAGCTAACATCTCATATCAAAACCTAAAACTATAAATCAAATTGGGAGCTTTAGCTTGTCACTCTATAGTCCTCTAATTCTAAACCCTTGAAAAGTTTATTTCCCTATTTATTAGCACTCAACCCCATGAACTACATTCTAATTCATGAAATAAAAATGTGTTTCTAATCATTTATTGATAGAGAAAATACCATCTTGAATCTTACATGTTCTCACAATAGGTATTAACATCTTAATTGGCTAAAGTAATAAGTAAATGAAGTGCAAGGTTTTAAATCACCACAACTTCTTCCAACATTGAAGGCTAAAACTTCACACTACTTCCTTTAAACACTTAATCACTTGTCATTTTAAGGAAAAAGATAAAGAAAATTGTTTAGAATCCATAGAGAAAACATAGCCACACATGAGTTTAAAATTTGAAATCATACACACAAACAAGAAATCTACATTAAAACCAAGTGTAGTCACAAAGATAAATACTTATCTCAAATCCTCTCCACAAATGTCTTGAAGTTCCTCGTCACCACAACTGCCGTCGCCAGCCACTTTTATTTGATTTTAAGATTTAATTTATATTGTGAGTGAAGGAAGAGAATTCAAAGGAATTGCAAGACATTTGGTGGAGAGGATTTGAGATAAGTGTTTATCTTTGTGACTACATTTGGTTTTAATTTAGAATTCTTGTTTGTGTGCATGATTTCTACTTTTAAACTCATGTGTGGTTGTGTTTTGTCTATGGATTCTGAGTAGTTTTCTTTATCTTTTTTTCTTAAAATGATAAGTGATTAAGTGCTAAAAGAAAGTTATGTGAAGTATTAGACTTTAAGGTTGGAAAAAGTTGTGTTGATTTGAAACCTTGTACTTCATTTACTTATTGATTTAGCCAATTAAGATGTTAATAACTGTTGTGAGAACATGTAAAATCTGAGATGGTATTGTCTCAGTCAACAAATGGTAAAAATCACATATTGACTTCATGGATGAGAATGTAGTTCATGGGGTTCAGTGCAAATAAATGGGGAAATAAACTTTCACGGGTGTAGAATTAGAGGACTTTAGAGTGACAGGATAAAGTCCCTAATTTGATTTATATTTTTAAGTTTTGAAACGAGATGTTAGCCCCCAGGTGGAGGGAGAAGAGGGAACTCTAGAGTGAGAGCTGGTATCTTCCGTACCTAGTCAGTCTTCAAAACTTTTCAAACTATAAATTAACCAATTTTCTTTATAGCATCTCTAGTAAGGGTAAACAATATTATTGCTCCCATTTAGCACAAAACATTAAGAATACTTCCACAATAGAATTTCTATACTTGTTACTTATTCATGATAAGGAAAAAGATATTTTACTTATATTGCCTTCATCTTGCAAATATTTAGTTAAGTTAATTAGTTGCTTACTTTATTTTGAATTATAAAAAATCACAAAAGAATCAAATTTTTATTCCTATTATAACATCTTACATTTAAGTAAGAATATTTTTCTTAGTAGGTTTTTTGTTATCTAAACTTTCTAATTTCCTAAAGTGCATATTATCAGTTTTTCTTGTGGGTTCGATATTTGGGGCTTAATCAAAATGTCCTATATTACTTTATAACGATTTGTATGCTTGCGTAATATCCCATATTTAAATGTTATAATTGTATTTTTCTTTGCTTCATAGTGAAACATTTACCTATCTTTTCCTTTGGATCAAGTTTTTTACTTTGTTGCCATATATGAATCATTATTAAGGAAATTAAGCATATAATAACGTACATCACAATAAACATCTATATAGATAATCAAGATCAACTATCAATCAAAAAAGAAAAAGGAGCAGAACAAAGGAAATAAGCTGAAGAATAACTAAATACCAGTTGGTAGACTGCACTGTAATTACAAGCAATGACCCATGGATAACCAAGGCAATGACAAGGTCAACCAGGATTAGAATTGATGTTCTGACCAGCAACCATCTCAATACTATAAGTGGGTGCATGTGTATCAAAAGATACAAGGCATATTTCCACTGAATATTTCAATGGCAGAGTTAGTTTAAGCCATTCAGAAAAAGGAATACTTCAAGCCAATTCCTTCGAGGAAAGCCAGACCTACCCACTGATGAAAGCTGAACTTGCTCTCCAAAATCCACATAAATATTGAGATTATAATCATGATCATGGGTAGTACACAGAAGATTTTTGCCACCTCTGGAACTTGGTTGAGGAATTAGTTAAGGAAGGGAAGCTCATAGAGTTTGTTATTGTTAGAGGAAATTCCCGACAGCAGGGAAAGACCCCAACTAAGGAGCCATCAGATGGACTTGTTCAGGAGAACAAAGTTCACATTGCTGGAATTATCCTGACTATCTTCAAGGGAGGTGGAGAGTCATCTCGTTGCTCTAACCACAAGAGGAATCCACCAACAGAGGTATGTTTTGTTGCTTCTTATAAGCGTAACTATCTCCCATTATTTTTTGCATTTGTAGATCTTCTACTAAAAGGGAACCTATATAATGATGTGAACATCATTACTGCATTAATCAACAAGTACTAGGCCAAAACTACTTGTTCAATGAATAATTTTCAATAAGATGGTTGATAAGATTGGGCTTAAAACTAGCTAGTTGATAGCACTGTCTGATCCATTGTTTAGTTTTTTCGTAAGAGGAAGGAGGCTTTGGGCATTATTGTGCAGGGCATCTTATTGGTCGAGTAAGAGAAACAATCACCAACATGAAGGACTTTTTGATGGTGGAGTTCCCACAAAAATATAATGTTATCTTCAGCCAACTATTATTGAATAATTACTGGATGGTAACGACAAAATCTCATGTAGTCGTGAAGTTTTCTGACAATAGAGAGATTGTCACGATCTGTAGGAACTTGGATCAATCAAGGAGCTGCTACCTTTAAGTTATCACCAGCTTTGATCACAAACTGATTGACATTCAGATTGAAAGTTAAGGGGTCCCCAAGACCTATGAGACCATACTCAAAGTACCCATGTCTAATGAAGAAGAGCCTGGTAAGTTTTGTTTAATCAGAGAAATCTTTGATGTAGGGCACAAAAATTTGTTGATCCAGACCCTTCATGAGCATTGAAACTTCTTCACTTGGATAGCGGTGGAGATGCCTAGAGTTTCAGTTAATGTTGCTTACCTCAAATTAAATATGAGCCCAATAGCTTGGCCAGTGTAGTAAAATAACTGATCGATCACTAGAACTTTGAGCCAGCCAATAGTAGTGTAATGTGTCCTAAACATGCTTTATGTTCTTTATCTTTTGAACTTGTTTGTGGATGATATTACACTTTATAGAAAGGTCTTTTTGTATTTTTCTTGTAGGTACAACAGGTAGTGAGTTTGGAATGAAGTGGCAAAGAAGCAAAATTTAAATGGAACATATGACCCTTAGTGGTCTGGCGCCTAGTCGCCAGTTTTTGGATGCCAAGGCTTTGTACCACACACTTGACACCTAGACACCAACTTTAGTCGAACCAATTTGAGAGCCTGACACCTAGGTGCCAACTATGTAGGGCCTTGGCGTCAGTAACGGTCAGGTAGTTTTTCAGCAGTTCTTCCACAGTTCAACATTAGTTATAGCCAAGGATTCATGATGTTTATAGTAATTCAAGGCAGCTTAAGTAGGGGGAAGACCTCGGGGGAATTCCTAGGGAGAAGTTTGAAGTTCATTATTAGTTTAGATTGCTTTGTATTTCAGGTTTTGGTGAGGAATTGGAGAGGTATTGTTAAGAGTTTTTTCAGCAAGGCAACAAGAATCTAGGGGATCATCTTGGGGAAGATTTCCAGTGCTTAGTAAGGGAAAACATTAAGTTTTGCAAACTCCACTTATTTTGTAAATTTCCTTATTCACAAGTTTAGTGGATTATTTTGTTTTAAAGATGATTTTTGGCAAATTCTACATGGTTTGTGAGTAGTTCCTTTTTATCTTTCCCTTTATAATGAATAGGTTTGTGGTATATAATAGAGTAATTCTGAAAAATTGGTTTTTACTCTTTAAAATGATGATTTTCCTTTGGTGCTTAGTTTACTTATCATTCTAGCTTGTTAAAATCTGTTGTGAACCATTAATGACTTGGGAAGGTTATGACATGAACAACTAAGAGAATCACATTGGAACTATAGGTTATGAAGAAAAAAGTTACCTATAAGGAGATGCAAATAGATAGGGAAATACTCCTATTTGTCACTGAGTAAAAATTAGTTGAACCAAGAGGGTTAAAAATATAAATACTCCTATTTGTCACTCACAACACATTTAATTTATTGCATTCACCATCTACTCACCTCTTTTACCATTGCAAAAGGGAGGATAGCCTTAGCACTTGATTTTGTCCAAATTTTGAAAAAGCTAACATTTTCCTTGATTATTTCATGTCGTAGGTTCACCATATTTTAAAATGCATTTGGTTAAAGTCATGATCAATTATCCATTAAAGTCTATACTTATGCAACCAGAGCATTTTGGTCAATTATTGAACTGGGCGGTGGAACTCAGTGAGTACGATATTACTTACATCTCTCAGATAACCTAAAAAACTCAAGAAATCACTAGTTTCTTAGCAGATGTTTTTGAGACAGGGGAATTGAGCTAGGGAAATCAAATCAACAATCAAACATGGACGTTACACATTATCAGAGCTTCTAAATAAGTGGCCACTTGTCCTAGACTTGATGTAAGCACTCCAACCGGAGGACATCTCTATCAATCAATCTCAATGGTGTTAAATGTTACAAAAAATTAAGTGGAGTATGAAGGTTTGATTGCTGAAATTTATTTGATGTATGAAATAGGTGTTCGAGTGTTACTGGTGAAATTAGACTCTTTGCTGATTATGAATTAATTCAATGGGGAATTTCAATCCAAAGAGGAATTTATGGATGAATGCATTGTTAAGAAAAAGGAGATAAAAAGATTTAGAAAATTTCAGATTGAGCATGTTGACCGAGAAGAAAATCATGTTGCTAATCTTTTATCCAACACATTTATATGGGTAGGATGCCTTAAATTCTTACTCGACTAACACTTGTGAAGCTTGAGACCATGGTGGTGGTGGTCAATGAAATAAAAAGTTGGATGGATCCATGCATCATCCTTTCTCGTTGCTAGGAAAATTAAAGAAACGTTATAGCCCCGAGACTCCTTAAGAACAAAGTTTTATTGTATTTGATTATCAATGGAAAGCTCTTCAAGTAATCGGTCACTTCAGTGTACTTGAGATGTCTAAAGGATGATGAAGCACATGACGTCCTCTAGGATGTACACTTCATAGAATGTGAAAGTCACTATGAAGGTAAAACTTTGGTTTATCAGGTGCATCGATAAGGGTACCTCTAGCCTACACACTTGACATTAAGGAATTTTTGAAGAAATGTGTGCAGTTTCAGAAGTATGCACCTTTGCATTATCAGCAAACTTGAAAGCTTCAACTAATTTCCAACCCTTGGTAATTCTCCACTTGGATATTAGACATCCTCAGGCCCTTTCCTCCATTGAAAGGCTAATAAAAGTTTCTCTTATTAGTGGTTAATTACTTTTCAAAGTAGACCAAGGCTAAAATGTTCACTCAAATCACTGTGGTGGTAGTTAAAATTTTATTTGGTCGGATCTCATTTGTAGCTTTAGACTTTCATTGGTCATCATCAATGAAAATATGATGTAATTTACAAACCAACCAGTAAAGGAATTTTGTGCAAGTCAAGGGATTGATTCAAGTTTTTGTACAATTCATCAGCCTCAAACAAATGGGCAAGTTGAAGCAGCTAATAAGATCATTCTATTACTGTAATTAAGACAGTCAAAGAAGCCAAAAGTAAATGGACATATTTGCTACTGTCGATACTTTGGGTAGTCCAAACGACACATTTGATGGCGACTAGTCAAACTACATTCATGCAGACTCACTGGATGGAGGCAAAGCTACTAGTCAAAGATAAACATCCTAGCTAAAAGTTCATCACATATTCTTTATTCATAGAGGAGAATTTAGCCAAAATGGTAAAGGCTAATAATGAGTGAGCAATGCTAGATCTCAATTTTGTAGAAGAAAAGAAAACTAACTCAGCTCTTTGACAAGAAAAAGTAACGAGTAAAATAGCTCAACACTTTAACAAGAAACTTTGAGAGAAGTTCTTCAATCCAAGAGAGTTAGTTCTGAATAAAGATGACCCAACTGCTCGTAGATTAAACAAGGAGTGGCTCATATATAATCAACTAATTAATTTCTTTGGGAGCTTACAAACTGGAGACTTATGCTGAGAATGTACTCCCTCAAACATGGAATGAAGATGATTTGAAGAAATATTTCCCTCAGAAAATTTCTTCAAATTTTCTTATATATATGTTAAAAAAAGTATCACTACCACTAACTTGTAAATTATTATATTGTTAATACAACAAAATTTGAAGTTGGTTGATTTTTTTAAGAATAAACTTAGGTCCCTCCAACACTCGAGAAACTGACCAACTAGAATAAATGCATAAATCTGGACAACAAAGGGTTTCAACTCTCAGGTAAGTCAAGTTGATTGAGCAATAAGGTATGCATAAAAAACAATCGATTGCAGTTTTGGTAGATCGATCGGGAGTTCACACTGCCTTTGAATATCAAAATGACTCTAAACTTGGTAACACAGAGTTTTTAGAGATGGTTCTCTGCTTTCTAGTGATAAGATCCACACTAGAATATAGTGTAAATCATCCTAGAAATAAGTCTTGATGGCTACACTCATAGGAGTGTATAAAGTAAACCTGAGCAGCGATCCTATCGATCAAATGAGATAGGGTCTGCAATAAATAAGGCTTATGAAAAATGACTTATCAAAATACTAAAAAATGATCAATTTTAAAAATTAATAATCAATTAATGTAAAATCAATCAATTCATTTTAAAAATTAGTAATTGATCAATGTAAAATCACTCCATCAAAGTTTGAGATTTAGCTCTAGAGGTGATTCTATATTCATTAACGACAAGATCAGTAATATATTTGAAAGATCGCCCTAGATGTAAGTTTCTAAGAGGCGATGATCATATCAAATAAATAGGATAGAGGAAAAATAATATCCATTGGTCGGTAAACATTGACACTCACTTTTGAGGTGAGTAAACATTTGACAGTTATATGTCTACCTCAAGTGGTTCAAAATGAATTTTGCAAAAAGCAAAATTGAATGTAAGATTTTTATATGAAAGAAATTACAAAATTGTTCACAATTTTCTTTCAACAAACTACCGAAATACAAAAATACAAAAATCTTTCAAGTCTATGAAATTTTGCAAGTCATTGAGCGGTTCTCATCTCTTTCATTGAAGCTCTTATCAGTTTATATTGCCTAGTCATTGACATCTATCACAAGTTTTGATATAAGCATTAACATCTTTAAAGATAGTAGGCCAATAGAATCCAGATTATAAAATTTTGTATGCTATTTTATCAAAATTATGACATTTTTGGATAATTTCATAAGTCGCTTCTAAAGGTACACATCTTCGAATAATCAGATCCTTTCCTTATTTATATAAAAATGGGTCATCCCAGAAATAAGTCTTAGCTTCATAAATAAATTTCCTCTTCTGTTGGTATTTCATTCCATAGGGTATAGTATCACTAAAAAGAAAGTTCACAATGTCGGCATACCACGGGACACACCACTCATTAATATTGAACAATTTTTCATCAGAAAAATGTCATTAATTTCTTTTTCAAAATAGAGTGGTTTTTCTAACTCAAGTATGGACAAATGATCAGCAATTTGATTTTCAGTCCCCTTCTGTTCTACTATTACAAAATCAAACTCTTACACAAGAAGAATCCATCTTATAAGTCTTGGTTTAGTATCCTTCCTTATCATTAAATACTTATTAACATAATGATCTGTATGCACTACGCAATGAGTTCTAATTAAATATGATCTAAATTTATCAAAGGCATATACTATTGCTAATAAATCTTTTTAATTTTTGTATAATTAATTTGGGTTTCATTAAGAGTTTTACTAGGATAGTAAATTAGTTTAAAATTTTATAATATCTTTATCCTAAAACAACTTCAATAGCATAATCACTAGAATCTCACATCAGCTCAAAAGGTTTTTCTCAATCCGGTGAAACTATAATTGGTGTAGTGACTAATTTTACTTTTAATAACTCAAAAGCTTTTAGACACTCTCAATCAAAATTGAAAATTACATCTTTCTCCAGTAAATGGCATAAAGACTTAGCAATTTTTTAAAAATCTTTAATATATCGTATGTAGAATCCAGCATGTCCTAAAAAACTTCTAATTTACCTTACATTTGTTGGATAAGGTAAATTAGCGATCACTTGAATTAGCAGGATCTACTTTCATACTATGTTATGATATTTGACGTCCTAATACAATTCCTCTTGCTACCATAAATTGACATTTTTCCCAATTAAGGACTAAATTTGTTTCTTCACAGTGCTTAAGAACTTTTGATAAATGTTAAAACATGAGTCAAATAAAGTTCCAAATATTGAAAAATCATCCATAAAGGCTTCAATCTCTTTTTCAATAAATTACAAATAATTAGCATCATACATCTTTGAAATGTAGCATGAGCATTTCATAAACCAAAGAGCATTCTTCTGAAAGCAAATGTACCATAAAGACTGGTAAAAGTTATTTTCTCTTGGTCCTTAGGAGTTATTTGAATTTGGTGATAACCACTATATCCATCCAGAAAATAAAAGTATTTATGCCCAGCTAGTCTATCCAGCATTTGATCTAGAAAGGGTAGTGGAAAATGATCTTTCCTAGTGGCAAGATTTAATTTTCAATAATCAGTGCATATTCACCACCCTGTGAATTGTCTAATAGGTATTTACTCATTATGTTCATTAATAGCCATAATTACTCCTCCTTTCTTAGGAACACGCTGAATTGGACTAACCCATGCACTATCTGAAATAGGGTAGATAATTTCAGCATTTAACCACTTTAAAATTTCTTTCTTTACAATTTCTTTCATAACAAGATTCAGTCTTTTTTGAGGATCAGCCCTTGGTTTGCAGTTCTCTTCCATATGAATTCTATGCACACAAATTGAAGGACTAATTCCTTTTATATCAATTATTTTCACCAAAGGCTTTCTTAAAAATTTTCAAAAATTTCATCAATCTTTCTTTTTCTTCCATCGTTAACTTTGAGAAAATTAACTAGTAAAGTAGAGGAATTACCTAAAAAGGCATAATTTAAATGATCAAGAAGTAGCTTCAACTCATGTTCTGGAGGTTTTTCAATTGATGGACAACAAGATTTATCTTTTCCTATCGTGTCAAAAATTTCAAAACATTCTCGAACATAGTTTGAATCTTCCTTAAAAAGATTTTCACATTGATCTAATTCCTCTTCTTGCTCATGTTCCAAAACTTTTACTTCAGATTTTTCTTCATAATTAGTTTTGAAATGAAATTCACTCAGTTATCTTATAACATCCATTCTATAGCATTCATCATCTTTACATTTTGTAGGATATTTCATTGATCTTGAAATGTTAAAAGTAACAGTTTGATCATTGATGTGCATTATTAATTCCCGTTTTTGCAAAGGTCTCCCCAAAATGATAGGTATCTCTTTATCTTCTTTCATATCAAGCACAATAAAATCAACAGGAAAGATAAATTGAACCACTTTTACTAGGACATCTTCTATAACTCCTTTAGGGTACTTTATCGAACAATCTGCTAACAATGGAGTTATAGTAGTAGGGGTTATTTCTCCTAATCTCAATCTCTTAAATATTGATAATGATATAAGGTTAATACTTGCACCTAAATCACATAAAGCTTCCCATAAAATCTGTCTCCTATCGCACATGGAATCATAAAGCTCCTATGATCCTTAAGCTTCTTAGGAAGCTTTTCTAAATTATAGCACTGCACTCTTCACTAAGTAAAACAGTCTCTTTATCTTCAAACGTCATTTTCCTGTTGAGAATATCCTTCATAAACTTTACATAGCTTGACATCTGTTCTAAGGCTTCAGCAAATGAAATATTAATTGTAAGCTTCTTAAAAATTTTCATAAATTTTGAATACTACTTATCCAACTTCTGTTGATAAAGTATTAAAGGAAATGATGGTGTTGATTTTTCTAAATCAATTTTCAGTGGAGAAATAGGTCTTTCAGAATCTTTTGGAGCGTCCTCTTTTGATTCTTCAATTTCTTCTCTCTCTACTTCAGTTTCTTTTTGAACCCTACCTTCCAACTCTCTTATGCTTCTAAGTTAAACGTCTTTTACTTGTCTTTATTATGGTATGTCGGATTTGTTTCAGTATTACTAGGAAGTGTTCATCACTTCTTCTATAGACAAATTCTTCTTCTTAAATTATGGATTACTGTTGAAACTTGGAGGATAAGTAGATCTAATATTATTATCCCCTTGGTTGTTCCAGTTTCCCAATGGGTTTACTTGATTGTTCCCCCATTGTTGATTATTACCACCCATAGTATTTTTCCAAATAAAGTTGGGATGGTTCTTCCAACCTGCATTATAATAGTTTGAATATGGGTTATTCTGCTCATTATTTATGGCATTCAAAGTTTCTAATGATGCTAGAGAATCTACCATTTGGGCTAATGAACTCTTTTCAATCATAGAAGTTGGTTAAGAAAAATTCATTCAAAATTGGTCTAACATCCTTAAAATTGTAACACTTGATTTGTTATCATTTTAAATGCATCATATTCATGAATATTGGCTATTTTATTTGGATTCACCCTCTCAGAAGTCCATTGAAAATTATTGCTATCCATTTCTTTATTTAAAGCATAAGCGTCATGAAATGGGTTTGACATCAATGAACCACCAGCAATGGCATCTATA
>NEWO01000896.1:34238-47883 GCA_003013225.1 Phalaenopsis aphrodite
GTTAACATGCAAATTTATGTAGGTAAATGCAAGCATGAAACATGTAAGGAAAAGGCAGAAGAAAGACGGTACTATAAACTTGTAAAAGCGTACCTGGCGAGTCTTCTCGTTCCACCACCTGAAACATAAAATTGGTTGTGAGGGAATTTATGAAGAGCAGAAAAAGTAAGTTTTGGTGGTTTTCCTAACCCTATGTCATATCTTGGTGAGTCTTAAAAGTTTAATTAAAGATGATTTCATTGAGCGAAGAATATTAAGTTTAATAGGCCTCTGATGTATCCAATAATTTAGAAGAGGGAAGCAGGTCCATGCCTCCTTCTCACCAACTGGTGAAAAGCCTCAAGTTCATTTAAACTTATTATGTTTCTTAATGGTTCATCCTGTAAATACTCTTATTACTTAGTGAACCCCGATGTCCCAATTATCCCTAAGAATAGGGTAATTATCACTTATCAGTTAATTTGAAAATAATGTGGGTGAAGACCCTTAAAGAAGCAAGTTAATGTAATTTGAACACTTAGCAAAATTTTTAATCCTAATTGGGCTTAGTGGTGTTTCAAGGATGTTTGATATAATTATGTTTATTTCTCTAATCCTTGTTTAATCCATTTTTATTTTAGCCTAAGTCACCACTAAGCCCTTAAGACCTAGGTGAGTGTCTTAATTAGTTTTGAAAAGGTTAAGCTTTAAGCGGTCATGATTCATGATTTGGATTTTATTTGAAAATCAAGTTAGGGGTATTAAATTGATTAATTATTGACTTCAAAAGTTATACCCCTAAGTCCAGGATCATTTAATTTTCATAAACTTCCAAATTTTAATAATTTTGAAATTTATTAATCTTAACTAAGAAAGTGATATTGGTTTCTACCAATTAAACCCCTTGTGTTTCAAGCATTAAATAAATTGATTAAGATCAGAGGTTACGCATTCCCTCCTTGAATTAAGCCTAAAAGTTAATTAAGGGTAAATTTCCAAAATTACACATTTGCCCCTAAGGCTCTAACACGTCATAATTTGTCAAATTCAATTCAAATGACTTTAAAATTTTTATCCTACCTCATTCATGGGTCAATTGAGACATCAGAAGAGAAAATGTGATTTTTAAAAATTTAATTTAATTTATGTAATTATTTTCATGCAAAAATAGGATTTTTCAAAGAAAATTCCTAACTTGACCAAGGTAAATTCTAATCCATTGAAATTTTTACTGGAGGTAAACCTAGACTAGGTAAGACTTTAGATCAAATTTCATAATTTTTTAATTTCTCTTTGATTTATTATAATTATTTCAAGTTCTGGCTTATTTAACAAAAATAAAGTATTTTACGAGGTGAAAATTAAGTTTTGTATTTTTGAAAAATCTCTTTAAGGCTAGAGAACCCATAGGACCAAATTTTATATTTTTTTGATTTTTCTTTGATTTACTAGAATTATTTTAAAGAAAAAACTTATTTTTAGCTTGTAAAGATTATTTTTAAGCTTTGAAATTCAATATCTTTATTTAGAAAATTAGGAAAAATATTCTAATTGTTCTTAAGTGATTAGGAAACAATTTAAAACATTTCCATGAGTTTTATTATTTTTTGATTTTTATGACTTTTTAATTATTTAAATATTTAAAAAAGGCTAAAACTCAAGTTTTTATTTTAAATATCATTTTATTTTAAAAAAAACCCCTGATCACAGAGAACTCAAAAAACTAAATTTCATAATTTTTTGAGTTTAATTTTTACTTTTAAAAACCATTTAAGTGTCAAAGTGGTATTTATCTTTAAAAATCAACATAAGTTATGAAATGAACTCAAAATATTTTGAAATTTTTATGATGAGTTCTTTGGATCATAAATCACAGTGGAGAGCAAAAATCAAGTCATTTAGATGTTTATATTTTCCAAAATTAATTATTTTAGTGATTTAGTATTTGTAAAATTTAAGGATATTTTAAATTACTTGACCCATGAAATTATTTCCAAAGGTTTCTCTAGTCATGGTGGACCTTCCAAAATTTCCTTAGGATTTTCTAACCATTATGCTAATTTCCATGATTATTTTAAAGAAATAATGTGGAATAACTTGAAAAATATGGATCTCTGTATAGGGACTCCTATGACTTTAGAAAAATCAGAGAATATTTTCCTTGACAGAGGCTACAACATGCCAAAATTTCAAGCCAAGGTGATGTGCCAATATGCATGGAGAATCAAATGATCCCAAATAGTTTCTAATTAATTAAAAATAAAACATGCATTAAATAGACATGAAATTTATTCCACATTATTCTCCTCTATTCACTGAGCAAGAGGGTATTTTTATTTTATTTTTATGATTTTTTTCTACACAAAGCTATGAATTTTCTAAGTTAAGGTTATTTAAATATATATAAAAGCTCTATTTATCTATTTAAACCGCGCGTGCTGACTAGATCCTAGGCAGATCTGAAGGCATGCGTAGCGGGCTCTGGTTGGACTCGGCTCGCAGTTTATGTCCCGAAGCGCTGTCCGACTCAATCTCCCCCGTCCATTTGATACATGCTTGATCGAACGACTCCCAGTCATCATCCTCGATAGAATGATCCCGTGCCCGTCCATACTAAAACCTTAAGATCTCAGCCTAGACTCAACCAAATCACTTTGGGTTTGATCCTATGGACTTGTCTAAGTGAGACGAAGACATCCATAGGGTTAATATATCATGAAATCAAGCCTAAGTAAATGGAGAATCAAAATAAGCTCGGGAGGAGGAGATGTTTTATACCTTTGCTCTAAGAAGGGAGGCTTCAATCAGAGGTGCTCGGCACGTTTGTTGGGGTCCAAGGAGGCTAAGGATTGAGTCCCTAGTCTTGGTGTAAGGTCCAGGTATGAATTCAACCAAGCTTGATTTCAGGTGTTGGTCTAGAGCAATGGTAGAGGCTCTGTGGAAAGGGGATTTGATGGGGCTTTAGTTTCTTTCACAGTTGTGAAGGTGTGGGTGAAGTTAATTTGTGTTTGATGGACTGTAAAGGTGTATTGGGTTCTGTCTTGGTTTTCAGCAAGGTTTCATGCTCAAAATTGAGCTCCGACAATTGAAATGGGTGTGAAAAAATGGTTGGAATGCACTGAGAGGATCTTAAGGAAGCTCTGTGTGAAGCTTTGAGAGGCCACTCTAAGAAAATTTCAGGACACCTTCCATGGCCGTGGGAGGTGAGTTTTTATAAGAATGGCCATAAGGTGGCTCTCAGAACATAAATTTGGGTGCGTTGTGGTGCTTACGTGGAGAGCAGAGGAGCTCCATAGTTTGATTCGGATGAGCTAGACTCTAAGTTTGATTTGGGTGCGGTGACATGGCAGTGGCTCTTTACTTAGGGCTTTTCCGGCCACTAGGCTGGTTAGCTGGCCAGGGGGAGGTGGCTAGGAGATCAGAGAACCCAGAGGAATCCATCACAATAATTTAATGCAAATGTGTTTTGATTTGGCAAAGATATCTCAAGCATGTGCATTTTTGGAAATAAGATCCCTTAATTAGGGGGACCTTTGGTCAATGGCTTTATTTAGGTGATTTCGTGGTGTTTGGACTGGTCACTAAGTCCAACTAATGGCTGTGGTGGAGTTAATTTGGTGACTTTAGGGTAGTTAGGTCACATTTATTGCATGGGTCCAAGTGGGTGCAAATGAACAAAACTTGGGTTTGGGCTAGGCTAGCCATGTCAATTGGCCCAATTAATTATTGCATTTGGTGTAGATTTTCATAAGGAATAACATTTATCAAGCCGAAAAACATCTTTTTCAATGTGTAAAGAAAACAAAAACATCCTAACACTAAAATCTAAACATAAAAATTTAAAACACGAACATTTATATACTTAAACAATAAAAGTAAATGACATCCAACACAACAAACAACTGAAAAAAATAGTACTAAATAAAGTGTTCCATGCATAGATTAAGTTCAAACATATTATTCACTTTCCCCTTCCTGGATATCTCCCATAGATTAGTAGTGCACATCCAGGTTGTAAAATGGTCGATAAGGAAGCTCATCAGTTGAATCTTCCCCAATCCAAGCATGTTTCTTAAACATACGTACCAAACCATCTTCAATTCGATGAGTATGCTCAAAATGTTCTTTAAGTCTCCAATCCAAATGATGGAACATTTCAGAAATATTCCCTATTGCATGCATAAGATTCTACACCTATTTCTCTATCTTCTTGATCCATTTCAAAAATGCATTAGAAATGAAGTAAGGCTGAATAAGTGATGAATTTTGGGATTCCTGATCCATCAATACATTCATATCGTTTTCATTTTCCATTTCAGTATAGCTGCAATAGACTTCAGGAACCATTAGCTTCCAAGGAAGAAGCACCTTTTTCCCAACATTCATAAGGTACTTATGATTAACTGTATATTAAGAAAATAGTGGATGGATGTCCAAGCCTAGTTGCAGACCCATTAACAATCAAACCCAAAACTGATTTCATAATGAGGGCTCCAATATCAATAGGTTTTCTAGTTTGAATTAGTAATTTATAATAACACTCTCCTTAGTCACCTTTCGAATTTTCAAACCAGGCAATATCTTCAATACAATAAAGAAGTCATTCCTTAGAAGTATGATTTAACAATGATGATGAAAAACTTACATTTCCATCATCTCTGGCCTCCTAATTCACATCTTCATCCATAAGGTACCGATAGAGTTCATTCATATTATCTCTTGTAAGGGTAAAATTCATGTAATGACAGATAGACACATTTTTAATCATAAATATCTCATTTATTCTTGAAAGAGTGAATTGCCCAAACCTGCCTCGAACATAGACAATTCATTGGTTGATTCCATGTAGGTTTGCATAAAACTCTTTGACCAAAGAGATGACTACGACAACAGTAGTGTAACAAATCACTTCCCAACGTCTCTGCGTAATGATTTATCAACTCAAGTATTCAGTGTATTAAATCATCAATTCACAAACCCCTTTCTTTAATTAGTCTCTTCTTCACTAGAACATGATCATGCAACTTCTATGCATCAAAACTGATGAACTTTTTTCGGTTGAAAATCCAAAATCTACCAGAACTTTTAGAGTGGGACGCCATTGGAATTGAAATCTAGTGACTCCTCCTTCGTTTTCCCCCCTGAATTGACTTTTGAATCAGTTTTTGGGAGTTTTAGAGAGAAGAACCTGCCAAAAACCACAAAAAACTGTCTTTTAAAATGTTTTAAGTCATTTTTGTGTATGTGACACATCATGCGCCGATTCTGGCACATCAAGTTCAAGTTCTCTAGAATTTGGCGCATCATGCGCCAATCTGACGAATCATGTGCCAGTTTCAAAAAAAATTGCATTTTTGATTTTGATAAAAAATTCTCAATTCTTCCATAAATTTATATAAATAAAGATGTTTTTTTCTTAAAAAAATATTGTTTTCTCAAGTACATGGACTCTATAAAAACACAAAAATAAATTTTTGTAAAATATTCTTAACAAATCAAAATAAACAACGATAACTATGGGTTTCAATCTATGCCAACGATAAGAATTATAGTAAGATTCATGGGTCCAACGATAAAAATTCTCAATTCTTCCATAAATTTATATAAATAAAGATGTTTTTTTCTTAAAAAAATATTGTTTTCTCAAGTACATGGACTCTATAAAAACACAAAAATAAATTTTTGTAAAATATTCTTAACAAATCAAAATAAACAACGATAACTATGGGTTTCAATCTATGCCAACGATAAGAATTATAGTAAGATTCATGGGTCCAACGATAAAAATTCTCAATTCTTCCACAAAGAGCTTGGTTTAAAGTTATCTGCCTGACATTCTCACTCTTTATTGTCGGTGACCCAACATTATAGTTTCTTTAAAAATTAGTATTTGACCATCAAAATATGGTTTCAATCTATGCCCATATACTTTAAATATCCTTCCAGTCTTAGGATCTTCGATAATAACAGCTCGATAAGGATAGACTTTTACAAGTTTCAATAGCCCATTTTCTCGAAAATAATTTCAATATTATATTATATAATAAGACTTTCTCTCTAAGTTCAAATTCCTTTTTTATTATCATCTGATCATGCAATTCTTTCATTCTTTCTTTATAATTCCTAGCATTATAGTAAGATTCATTCTTAATTTCGTGAGGCTCATTCAATTGCAATGATCTTTTCTCACCAGAGTCTTTCAAATTGAAATAGAATTCCTTTTTATTCCAATAAGCTTCGTGCTCCAATTGTACAACAAAGTCACAAGTCTTCCAAAAAATTAATCTATAAGGGGACATACATATATGTGTTATATAAGCTATCTTGTATGCCCACAATATCGTATCTAATCTAACAGATCAATCCATTTTACTAGGGCTTTTAATTTTTTCCAAAATTCTCTTAATTTCATGATTAGATACTATTGCTAAACCACTTATCTGAAGATGATCAGTAGTTACAACTTTATGCATTATGTTATGATTTTCTACTAGTCTTACAGTTGTTGCATTTTTATAATGAGATCCTACAATTGCAATGATTACTCTAAGCATTCCATATCTTGTAAATATGTTTTTAATTAAAAGATTTGAAACAATTTGAGCATCACATCGAGGTAAAGCGGTTGCTTCAATCCATTTTAAAACATAATCTACTGCAATCAATATATATATATATTTTTTTTGTATAATTGGTCCCTTAAAATGTAATCCTCATGCATAAAAAATTTCAATTTTTAAATTAAAATTTAGAGGCATTTCATCAATTCTTGAAATGTTACCTACTCTCTGACACTGATCACATGTTTTTATGTATATATTAACATCTCTAAATAGAATAGGCTAATAAAATCTAGATTGCAAAATTTTATGAATAGTCTTATCATTCCCAAAATGACCTCCAAATTCAGAATCATGACATTTCTGAATATTTTCCTGAATTTCTTTGTAAGCCACACATCGTCTCATTAGTAAATCTTTGCATTATTTATATAAGTAAGGGCCATCCAAAAAAATAAGACTTTGCATCATAAATGAATTTATTTTCCTATTGTTTTGTTAACCCATATAGTAAAATACCACTAACAATATAATTTACAATATCAGTATACCAAGGTATTTCCCATCCTTTTAGAGTATAAACTTGTTCATTAGGAAAATTTTTAATAATTTTTTTTATTGTCAAGTATTTCTTCTTGTTCTAGCATAGATAGATGATCAACAATTTGATTATCAATCCCTTTCTTATCGACTATTACAAAATCAAACTCTTGCATCAAAAGTACCCAACTAAGTAATCTTGGTTTTGAATCCTTTTTTTGTATCAAATATTTAATAGTCGAATGGTCAGTATGCACAATACATTTAGCTCCAATAAGATATGAACTAAACTTATCAAAAGCATACATAATGGCTAATAACTCTCTTTTAGTGGTGGTGTAGTAAATCTGAGCATCATTAAGAATCTTACTAGCATAGTATATAAATTTAAAAATCTTATCATATCTCAGCCCTAATACAACTCCAATTGCATAATCACTAGAAACACACATTAATTCAAAAGGTTTCTCCCAATAAAATAAAATAATTATAGGAGATCAATTTTTTTAAAAAATTTTCAAAGGCTTTATGGCAATTTTGGTTAAAATCAAATTATATAACTTTTCCTAGAAGTTGGCATAAAGGTTTAGTAATTTTTGAAAAAACTTTAATATATATCCTATAAAATCTAGCATGTAATAATGAACACCTAGTTCCTCTTACATTGGTAAGCAGAGGTAAGTTTGAAATAACCTGAATTTTTGTAGGATCTAATTCCATGCCAATTTCTAAAATTTTACGCCCAAGCATAATTCCTCCTGCAGCTATACATTAACATTTCTCCCAGTTCAATACGAGATTAGTCTTTTCACATCATTCAAGAACTTTCTCTAATTGATTTAAACATATTTTAGATGAAGTTCCAAACACAGAAAAATCATCTACACAGACTTTAATCCATTTTTCAATTAAATCAATAAAAATTGACATTATACATCTTAATAATTTTGTAGGCGCATAACATAATTCAAAGGGACTTCAGCAAAAGGCAAAAGCCACATAAGGACTAGTAAATATTGTTTTCTCCTAATCCTTTTAAGCTATAAGTATTTGATGATAAATGATATATCCATCTAGAAAACAAAAATATTTGTGCCTGGTGAGCCTATTTAGCATCTGATGCAAAAAGGGTAAAGAAAAATGTTCCTTCCTAATGGCAAAATTTAATATTCTATAGTTATTGGAGATTCGCCGTCCAGTGTCTTATCTTATTAATATTAATTTATTATTCTGATTTGTCATAACAGTCACTCCTTTTTTTGGAACACAGTGAATTGGACTTACCCAAGCACTGTCTGAAATATAATATATTATTCGAGCATCTAACCATTTTAAAATTTCTTTCTTAACAACTTCTTTCATCATTGGATTTAATATCCTTTGAGGATTAACTCTTGGTTCAAGTTGATCTTCCAATAAAACTCTATGCATATAAATTGATGGATTGATTTCTTTAATATCAGTTAATATCCATCTGAAGGCTTTTCTATATCTTTTCAAAGTTTGCAACAACTGTTGTTCTTGCTCATCAATTAATTTTGAGGATACTTTAGTAGGTAATGTAGATAAATCTCCTAAGAATGCATCCTTCAAATGTGTAGGAAGTGTTTTCAGTTCTAGTTCAAGAGGGTTCTCAATAGATGAAATCAAATTTTTATTACTTTCGGTAGGATCTAACATTTCAATTTTTTCTTGAACATAATCCAAATCTTCTTTACTCACTTTCGTAGATTCATCTTGAATTTTATCTTTATTTAGATATTCCATATATTCCTTTTCAAATTGTTTTTCAAATGCCTTTGGGAAATATTCAGTAACATCCATTCTGAAGCACTCAATCTCATACTCTTTTGTAGGGCATCTCATCTATTTTGCAATTTTAAATGTAATCTCTTGATCACTAACTCTTATAGTTTTTTCTCCTTTCTACACATCTATCAAATCTCTTCCAGTGTCCAGGAATGGTCTTGCTAAAATAATAAAAATTTCTTTATCTTCCTCCATATCTAATACATTAAAGTCCAAAAGAAAGATAAATTTATCAACTTCTATCAAAAGATCTTCTATAACTCCTTTAAGATAGATAATTGAATGATTAGCTAACTAAAAAGTTACAGTAGTAGGTGAAATATCTCCTAAGCCCAACCTTTTGAAAACAGACAACAACATAAGATTAATACTAGCTCCTAAATCACATAAAGCTTTTCCAAAAATCATTCTTTAATAACAGAAAGAATTTTAAAGCTTCCAGAATCTTTAAATTTTTCAGGATGGTTTTTCTAAATTATAGCGCTACACTCTTCTCTGAGTGCAACAGTCTCATTATCTACAAACTTCCTTTCTTATTAAGTATATCCTTTATGAACTTCACATAGCTTGGCATTTGTTCCAAAACTTTAACAAATGAAATGTTCATCGTTAATTTTCTCAATATTTCTAAAAATTTAGAAAATAGGTTATCTCTATTTTTCTGCTTCAATCTTTGAGGAAATGGAGGTAGTGGTTTTTCTACAGTGATTCTCCTTAGTTTAATAAGATATTCTGACTCAAAATGAAAATCATCACCAAATTTTTCATTTTCCCCTCATCCTTTTCAACTTAAACTTTCACTTTATTTTGAACTCTATTTTCTAATTCTTTTCCACTTTCAAGTTGAATAGCCTTAATTTGCTTTTTGTTCTAATCTTTAGAATTTACTTCAAAATTACTACATAATGTTCCTGGAGGTCTATTGCTATGTGCAGTAGTAATACATTCCCATTGATTTCCATGTTTTTAATTGCATCTCTTTGACTTTGTAATTCACTTCTCATTTACAATATCAATTCTTCCATTGACAACTTGTTCCCCTTACTCTACAAATTATTAAATTCTAAAGGGTAATAAGGTTTATAAGTTGGATATCCTAGATTGTTTGAGTTGCCCAATGGGTTTGCAGGGTTGATTCCATTGCGGATTTGCAATATTAGATATACTGTTACTCCAACTAAAATTTGAAAGATTCTTCCAACCGAGATTATAATAATTAGCATAAGGATTATTAGAATGATTATGTATTACATTTAAGGTCTAAAAAGATTGAGATTCTTTCATTAGTCCCAATGAATTTTCCTCAAGCACAGGTGATGTCTGAGAATAATTCATTCAATATTGATCTATCTTCTTTGATATAGCAGTTATTTATGCAGCTAATATAGACATTACATCAGAATCTTGAATAATGGTTACTCTTTTTGGACTTACCCTTTCAGAGGGCCATTGAAAATTATTAGTAGTCATCACTTCATTGGAAGAATATGCTACATTAAACAGTTTTAACATTAATGATCCACCACCAGCAGTGTCAATTATCAATCTAAAAGATCCAACTAAACCATTTTAAAAAGTTTGACTTATTAACCAATCTGGCAACACATGTTGTATACACTTTCTAAGGAGATCTTTAAATCTTTTTCCCCTTCAAACCTACAGAAAGATTTAATATCATATCTAAGCTAGGTGTAAATTAGGATCTTCAGTTGGTGATCACCCAAACTGTTTGTTTTGAACCATTTGGATAACAGAATGTTTAAGCTCAAATGAATTAGTAGCTACAACAACATTTTGTATACTTAAGGGAATCTCATCAACTATAGGATTAGCGTAATCTCTTAAATGTCTCTGATGATGTTCATCTTCATTTCCAGCATTACTCAAATTGCAAGTCATTTTTCAAATATGGTTTATCCCATTTTGTTGTTTTCAAATTTTTCTAATTATTCTTTTTAATTCAGAATCGTAAGGTACTAGATTTTCAGATTTTACACTATGCATAAACAGATACAACAAGTAATTTAAAAATAAGCAAACACACTTAAATAAGAAAATCTTCAAACTAACTACAAAGACTCTTCTTTTCTTAAGTTTTTAAAATAAAAATACTATAAATTATATAGTAACATACTAGTACTACTTTTCATTGCTTCCCTGTCAACGACGCTAAAAACTTAATGCAGGTGGATTTAGTGTGTTAATTTTGCAAATATTATTCAATTTTACAAAATACACAAGAAAAATATAATAAAAAATATGCAAATTAATCCCAAAAAAATAACTTCAATAAAAATAGTTTTATCAATAGTATAAGTATCGCTCAAGTAATAAAGGGCTCTAATAGAGTCCTAGGTATTGATCCCACAAGGAAGTTGTAAATGACTGTAGATAGTTATTAAGATTATAATGTAACAAACTATTTAAAAAAAATAAAATGTAAAGTATGAAGTTTGAATTCTAAGTAATAAGTGAATGCTAATTAAAATGCTGTTGAAAGACAAAGTCAACTAAACTAAATGCTAAACTTTCAAAAGTAAATTTACAAATATTTAATCTAAGATGTAATGATGAAAAATTCAGCTTTATGAAAGCATCCTTCCCCTTTACAATAAGTATATGTCTTGTGAAGAGATGAAATTTATTTGGAAAATATATATAAAAACTTTTTTGCGCCAAAAAGGAGCAATATTGTTCTTTACCCTCTTCCAATTGCATAAATAACATTAACTTATCCAGAGTTTTGTCTCTAATTCTGTGGTTAGGCTTGGAGGATATTGATTTCCACTCTAGAGCTCCCTCTACTCCCTCCTCTTAGGGTTAACAATCTTGCATAAGTTTCTAATCAACTCGACCAAATTGTGTATTTTCAATTCTACATCAAATAAAGTATATTTCCCTATTTATTTGCAGCCATTTTCATGGATGAAACACTCTCTAATGATATCAGATGTGATTCTCCCCATGCAGTAGAAATCATAGCCCTTTTGAAACATATGTTCCTTAATACATTTTAACATTTTAATTGTCCAGATCGAAAAGTAAATGAAGCTCGGAGTTCAAATCATCACAAATTATTGACATTTAAAACCATATAAAATAAAATCAATTCTTTACAAAACCATTTCTCAAAGTAGGGAGCAGGATAAAGAAGACTACTCAGAATTTATGAGAAATATACGATAAAATATGAATTTCATTAATAAAAATAAGTTTACAAATTAAATGAAATAAAAGACACAACTTATCTCACAATCCGTCGCAAGCATACTCCTATAATTTTAATCCAAGCTTTTATCTCTTTAAAAGCACCACAATTCTCTCTTTGAAGTGTAATGAAGAAGAAATCTCTCAGCTTCCCTCTCCTCTCACAATCCTTCAAGAAGATCTCCAAGCCATTGACTTTCTCTCTCTCTCTCTCTCTCAATAATTCAAGCCACACACCTCTACTCACCTTTCCTTTAAAGGCCTAGACTTCCCTCTCTATTATTGAAGGCTGTCTCCATCCAAAAAGAATTCAAAATTTCCTTCAAAATTTTATCTAAAAGCCAACTCTTTTGAATTCAAATGACATGTTCATTGATCCAAGAGACATATCCCTTCACAAAAGAACTTTCCAAAGTGTATAGATGCATTAAATTACTCTAAGGGGTGTTTATAACAGATGTCTCTTTGAAAATTCGCACAAAATTTGTCTTGAATTGCCTTAATCAGCAAAAAGACATCCTTATCTGGCGCCAAATTTGGCACATCATGTGCCAATTCTCTCTCAAATGGTGCATTTGGCACCAATCTAGTGCATCATGCGCCAGTTTGTTGAAGACCACATTGTTATGGGATTTGGCGCATATAGCGCCAATTCCGTGCATTTGGTGACATCTAGTGCATCATGCGGCAAGATTCAAAACTTCGCTATTTTGGCTCCAAATTTCACATTTTTGCTGCTTTTGCTCCCAATGCCTAAAATTGATTTGCCGACAACAAAAATGTGAAAGTACCCTTCTTTAAAGGATAATATCAGCAAAAATAAGCATAAAATATATACTTAAAATAACATATTATAGTGGTGTATGAGCTGGCCACCTCGGCTGACCCAAGACCTCCACCTAGGCCAAAACACAAACTTAAACCCACCTGATGTGTCCCAAACCAATTGGACACTTGAGCACTTCTTCCTTCCACTTAAGCATCACTCTCCACCCACGGACCATCCATGAAAGGTACCATGGCCTCACCTATTTAAACTTAGCCTCTTATGGACAATAAGATAGTTGTTGAAATTCCTTGGGGAGACCAAGGCAAATTGTTCCTAGAGCTTCTCGCAGCTTCCCTGAGTCCATGCCCTCTGTTTTAAGCCACTCGAACCCACTGCCTGAGCTCAATTTATGAGTTTAAAACTCAGTTCAAACTAGGACATCGTCCCCAATAGCTCCACAGTGCACAAAAGTCAAATTAAGTGCACCCACAACATCTTTAGAGTGAAAGAGGAAGAAACTCCATAAAAGCCTTATCACCAGTCCACCATAGCATATACTTTGATCAATGTCCAAAATCAGCCTCGATCGAGTTTGGGTCTAGGCAACTCACCACGGCCCAAGGCTTCATGTAGTGTCTCTATAGACTTAAATCAAGCTTTTGGAAGTGTCGGTGTTATTTCGGGGTTGGAGGGGAGTTGCCCGTAAGAAGCTGTCGGTCACTGGAATTGAAATCCCGTCGCCCGCTTCGGGAGGACGTTGAAGTATGAAATCAAACTGACC
>NEWO01000896.1:52385-71002 GCA_003013225.1 Phalaenopsis aphrodite
TCAGTTTTGGGCTTTTTTAGCCACTAGGCTAGCCAGCCGGCCAGGGGTGGTGTCTAGGAGCTCAGGGAACCCAGAGGAATCCATCACAACAATTTAATGCAAATGTGCTTTGATTTGGCAAAGATATCTTAAGCATGTGCATTTTTGGAAAAAAAATCCCTTAATTTGGGGGACCTATGGTCCATGGCTTGATTTAGGTGGTTTCATGGTGTTTGGATTGGTCACTAAGTCCAACTGATGGTTGTGGTGGAGTTAATTTGGTTACTTTTGGGTGGTTAGGTCACATTTAGTGCATAGGTCCAAGTGGGTGCAAATGATCAAAACTTGGTTTGGGCTAGGTTATCCACTTCAATTGACCTAAATAATTGTGCAATTTGGTGTATATGATCATAAGGAACAACTTTGGTGAAGAATGGAAGTGATTTTGAGTTCAATTGAAGGGTTAATTTGAAGGAATTTTGAACTTTAATCAATTTGGTCATTTGGGCTAGGCTTGGGTCTAGCTTGGGTTAGCCTTGGGTTAAGTCTAAATTTATTATTGTAAATGGTCACTAGGGACCTCATGAAGAGTTTTAAACAATAATTGATGCCAATTTGGAGGCTAAGGCAATCAATTGGGTGAAATTTGGGGACTTAGCCAATTTGGGGCTAAATTTGGGAATTTTGGATTTAGGCCATAATCAAATGGATTTGAGACTTCACCAAGGCCAATTTATGGTTGATTTTGATGTATAGGATTGTTATAAATATTTTTCAACATTAATTGGGGTCAATTGAATAGGCTATTGGTTCAATTTGGTGAGATTATGTCATATGGTCAAAATTGGGGTTTTGACCCAAATCAAAATTGGGTTCAAATCATGAACCATTTGAGCTTGTATTTGGTTTATTTTGATCATATAAAAATTTAATTTGATTTTAGGATTGAAATTGAAGTCAATTGAGATCAAATTGATGGACATTTGAGTTGGATTTGCGGAAATTTGGGTCTTTAAAAGGCAATTTGGGGATTTTGGTTAAAGATGGTCAAATTGGCCAAATTAGGTCATGTGGTAGTTGAGAGAAATGAAATTGGAAATATTTGGGATGTATTGGAATTTTTTTGGAATTTATGGAATTTTTGGGATTTTGAGCTATGGAGGGGTATTTTGGTAATTTGGGCGTGTTTTAGGGGTACAAGGCCAAGAAGGGTATTGTGGTAGAGTTAAGGTACCAACTATCACCAATAAGCCATGGAACAATGGAAACCCCATTTTGGGACATCTACATAGTGGTCTTAGCTAAACCATAGCCCTAGAGCTAGTAGGTTTAGGGGACCATCTACATGAGTATCCCAAAAGATCAAGGGATCTAGGCTAGAAATTTGAGTTTAGGGTTGTGAGTGATTGTGGGTACAGATAAGTGTANGGACCATCTACATGAGTATCCCAAAAGATCAAGGGATCTAGGCTAGAAATTTGAGTTTAGGGTTGTGAGTGATTGTGGGTACAGATAAGTGTAGTGAGTGTAGTGAGTGTAGTGAATGCCTTAGCTTCATACCAACACCCAAGGTTAACCTTAGGGTCCGACAGTCCTAAGGGTGACTCATCTTGAGTTTCCCCCACAGTGGCCCAACCTACTAAGTATTTAGAGGTTGAGAGCAATATGTGAAACTTCAAGTTGAGTAGAGAAGAGTTTTAAATTTCTAATGGTGATGGTTCCATGTCTAGTTTTCTAGAAATATTCAACAGGAAAAGTCCTATGGCTAGACCCTATGCTACTAAAGTGGAAAAATTAAACCTCGATAAAAAATGAGGTCAACAGAAAGCAGCCAATCGAAGCCAAAACTCTTAGTCAAAGGTATTCAATTTTCTCCTTAAACCAAGCCTATTTTGGTTCTCTATGTTCATATATCTGATTTAGGACTTGATTAACCGTATGGATTTGTTCTCCTAGTCTAGGCACTTCTATAGAAACAAAACCAAAAATATTTGGTCGAGTATCGAGAGAGATATTAAGGTTAGAAGGTAGACGGGTCTTGGGTTGAACCAGTTGGGGATGATGAGCAGATACCATCTGATCGCGCGTGTATCATTTGAAAAACTGAGATTGCGTTAGACAGAGTCTTGGTACATGAACTGCAAGCTGACGAAACACTAAGGTGTCTCGTGACGTCAAATAAAAGAGCGCCATGTGGTAGTTCAGAGCCATCGTATGTTAAGGTGGAGCCGCGTGGTTTAAATAGAAAAATAGAGCTTTTTCCGATTTAATTAAATCCCAAAACTTCAAAAATCCATATCTTGGTGTAGAAAAATAAAAAAAATAAAAGAAACATACCCTCATGTTTACTGAACAGAGGAGAATAATGTGGAGATGATTTCATGTCTATTTGATGCATGCGTGATTTTTATTTAATTAAATAGTATATTTCTTATTTGAATTCTCCATTTGGATGGGCATTTAATCATGACATAAGGCCATGGTTCACTTGATATCTCTATTGTTAGGTATTTCCCTTGATTTTTCCAAGGTCAAGGAGCATTTCTAACCATATATTATTAATTTTCAAGCTAATGGTCCTTTTTTTGGTATAAAAATAATAAAAATTAGAATATTCATCATAAAGATACGAAACTTATTTTGGTAGGTTCATTGTGGTCAAAGGACCAAAACAAAATACAAACTTAATTTAACTCTTTAAAAATAAACCTAATTGTCATTAAACCCTAATAATAAAATATAATTAAATTAGACAAATTCTAAAAGTAAATGGCATAAAAATCATTCTCCACTGTAATTCAAGTCAATTGGAATTAATTTGACCACTAAAATGGATTAGCATTTTTTACACTAAAATAATTATAATAATTAAAATACAATTCAAAAATCACCAAATTGATTTTGGGAGCTTTTTATGATAAGAGGAACCTAAGAAAAATAAAAGTGAAATTAAAAGAATTAATTCATTTTAAGCCCTTTTTAAATATTTAAATATTTAAAAATTAAATAAAAATCATAAAAATTTTAAGATTGTAAAAACACACTAAAATATCACATTTGGCTTCCTTATCACTTAGGACCAATTAAAATAATTCTCCTAATTTTTAAGTCAAGATATTAATTTTTAAAGGCTTAGAATGAGTTTTCTTTAGTTGTCAACTACAATAATTCTAATAAAAAAATACAAACAAAAAAAAATGAAATTTGTTTCTCTAGGTTCCCTGACCTTAGAGAAATAATATTTTATTTTTAATGAATACTCACAATAAACAAATAATTCTAGTAATTAAATCAAACCTCTAAAAATCATGAAAATTGGTCCAATTGGTCCTCTGACCTTCGTGAACCTCCAAAATTTTTGTTAAGGACAGAGGTTTTGTTTGGGTTTAGATATTGAATTTTTATTAAAAATCCATATTTTTGCATTAAAATAATGATAAAATTAAACAAATTCATAAAAATGACATTTTCTCCTCTATTGTTTTAATTAACCCATGAGTGGGGTAGCATATAAATTTTAAAGTCATTTGGGTTTAATTTAATAAATTATAAGGTGTTAATGCCCTAAGGGCAAAATGGTAATTTTGAAATTTAGACCCTAATTAATATTTAGGCCTAACCAAAGGGTAAATGGGTAATAAATGATCTTAATTGACATGTCTGGATAATTTAAATATAAATGGGATAAATGGTAGCAACCAATCTCACTTTGGTCTCATTAAAGATAAATTTGTAATTTTTCAAATTGATAAAATTTGGAAGAGTAATGAAATAAGGAGATATTAAGGTTGGGGGGTTGGTAGATCATAATCTTTTAATTTAAAGCCCCAATTAGTGGTTTTAAAATGACTTATGATTCCTGTTAAGGATTAAAATTATACAAATTTAAATTTTTCTAAAAAAATTACAAATCCACCCATTAAGTTTTAAGGTCTTGGTGGTGAACTAGGCTTAATCAAAATTTTATCTAATGAGGTTTAGAAAAACATCTTCAAATAATTTGAAACCATTTTTAAACACTACAAGCCCATATTTAAAAATCTAACCGACTAGGTTTCTTAATTAAACCAAATGGCCCTTAATGTCCTTTACCCGTATAATTTGTAAGTGAGACTTCAAAAGATAACTACCCCATTTAAAGGGATAATGTAAACATCAAGGTTCATTGAACATAAGGGTATGAATTAGGTGAAGCACATAGCAACATAATATGACCATAACAAACTCGAGATGATTCGAGGGACTGTGAAATGTCTAGGGTATTACCCAGGACCTTTTCATGAGCCTTTAGAAATCTTGGAGGACACTTGGACATATTATGATTTCCTTGATGGAATCATCCCCACATATGAATGATTTGGACCCAGCAGGGTAAGACATAGGGTTTGGTAGACAAACCTCAAACTAGTGTTCTCTACTTTTTTTGCAAGAATGTTTTAATTATATATATATATATATATATATATATATATATATATATATATATATATATATATATATATATTGCAAATACTGACCTTCTAGGTGGAGGAACGGAAAAAATTATAGGTATGCTTTAAAGTTATTGTATTGCACTTTACTTTTATTTACTTTTTTACATCTAATTTTCTACCTATAAACTTGCATGTTAAATAACAAGATCACTCTGCATGTCAAAACTAAAAATTTTAAGATAGAAACAAATCTGAAACCAAAACCAAAATTAATAAAACAAAATAAGATAAAAATCACTGCCACAACAGTCAAAATCTAAGACAACTCAAAATTTAATCACAAATATGACAGCTAAACAAAAATTGCAACTAAATTAAAATGTCTTTATTAGACGATCGGGAATCCCTCGGAGGAGGTAACCTACGGTTGGTAATGAGATTTCCCACGTTCAATATGAAAGTATGGAACTCATTGAGTTGAGTTTATCAAATTCATTAGGGCTAAGTGGATCCAAAGAAAATAGTGGAGCCAGAATGTGGGAAGGTGGGATCCTAACCGGGGTCACTTCAATCAACTTTAACTCCCTCCCACTCCACATAATAATTTAATTTAGCTTGTCATTTAAACCTTTAAACTATATACTTTAAGATTGTCACTACACCAAAGAGCCTAGAGCTAGCTTTGTGGGCAGCCTTCTACAACATATCCTTCTATAGAATTGAACAACAAAGCCATAAGATTTTGAGGTTGTCTACTTAGTGCGACATAAATCGTCAACTTTTTTCTTAGGTAATTGTATGGCTCTGCTATACAATTTAAGTACTAACCTGTTTTAGGATTTTGAGGTTGTCGTTCATTACGATCTAAATCCTCATATCTTCCAGGCTATTGGTGTGAACCTCTCGCATGAAAGTAAGCACTAATTAATAAAACTGGTAGGACATCATAGATAATTTCCTCTTGAAGTTGAAGCCTAATAATAAGATAGCTTGGGAAGTCACTGAGGTTCTCCTCAGAATCTATGACATCCCCTAGTTCCTCTTCCTTTGGATTCCAAAATTAATGATCGAAATTTGAGCCATTTCCCTCTCACACCTCTTTGTCCGATCGTTTGAAAAGTCCTATTCCTTGAACTCCTTGAAGAAAATATCCCCTAGTTCTTAGGTTATTTCAGTTATCTAAAATGTAATTAACTATAGGGGCTTGCCCTTATAGAAAACCTTCAAGAACCTAGCATAATATAGACCCTATTTAACTTTTCGTATTAAATAGGGAACTTGTCGGTCAAAATAAAAAATGGTTTTTCGCAGACTTTAGATGGATGTCATAAATTCTTTTGTTTATTTAATCGATCCTACCAACAAGTAGTGTGTCAACCCTTCAGGATGGATGCATTAATTACAGCATTAGGCTTGTTTATCTAAACTACTAAGAATATGAGATCAGTTTGGTCTCGTATTTTCAAAACTGAAAGTACTACTTTTCCTAAATTAAATAAATTTAAGTTAAATTAAACCCAACATCGGGATTCCCTTTTGATAACTGATAACTTCCAATTTGGTGATCGATAATCTTTCTCTTCATTTGCCACAATTTCACAAGAAAAGACAGCTCTATTAGGAGGAGCATAGTAGGCAGCGTCTTCGTGAATGCCTACTTCATGAACTTAAAATGGTTGTAAATCTCCCTTAATACAATGTTAATCTCATTCTTTGACATACTTGATGCGTTGGCATAGAGAATATGGAACCATGTTATGCTCGTGAATGCATGGTTGTCCAAGTGAAGCTTTGAAGGTCTCTGCATAGATGATGCGGAATTTCACAGTTTTTACTAGTTCTTCAACTTTCATTAATAATATAATCAATCCACTGGCTCTTTCTCCCTTCTGGTTAAATCCTCTTAACATCAATTTATCAGTTGTTAACTCCTGAGCCTCAATACCAAATATGTTAATATTCGTAGACTCATTAAGTTAAGTGATGCTCCTGGATCTACCAAAACTCTAGACAATACAACAATGTCAATATTAATAGAGATGTAGAGCGATTGGTTGTGGTTAGTGGTACCAAGAAACAAGTTTTCATCTGTGATGGTTATCCCAGGCTGTTCCTTTAACGAACAAACTTCATCCAAGGATGTGCTGACCAACTGGGCTAAGTAAATCTCTAGGTTAAGCAAGGTCGTAACTAGAGATTCTCTCATTTCTTTTGACAAGATCAGAGCATCGTAGATGCCTAGTTTTGCTGGCAACCTCCTAAGATGAGCTAGCACATTATAATCAACTTTATGTAATCCTCCATTCTTTACTTGATTATGTAGTTCTTCCACTAGCAGAGGCGGAAGTAGCTTTTCCCGAGTGACTATTTGTTTTCATTTATCCACTGGAGCTGGCCTTGAGGGTAACAATATCCTACTCCTTCGATTTATTTCCATTATTTATTTGCCTTGAGATGCTACAAGAAAAAATTTCTGGTGACTTTTCTTCCTCATTAGAGGGATCCAAGTTGATAGCAAGTGGAGCACCGTGGCACTTCCTCTCTAACGGTGCTATCGTAACCGGTGTTGTCAACATCTTCTTCATTCTTGTTAATGGGTTCATCGTACTTAAGTATGATTTGAGGATTAGTTTGGGAATCAAGATTTGTTTTAGATTGAGCAAAGTTAGTTATGTAATTACTAGAAGCAATTAAAATGTAGCAGAAATCATAATCATTATATTCATAATACCCCATGGTGGCAAAAATATAATCATGCATGGTCCGCGGGTTCGAGGATTTTCTTCCCCAAATATGAGATAACAATTTTAAGAGAGGTAGCTCATATCCTAACCCTTGCATTATTTATCCTCTAGATGTCATTCTTTTCTTTCTATTCTAGTTATGGTGATTTCTCTGGCGAAATCTCCATCTTGGGCTGAGCATGCTGTAGACTTTGAACGGTTGGATGGGCTAAAGTGGTATGAATCTTATCAAGTACCTTCTTGGATGACTTGATCTAAACTGTACTCCATCCATCTTTTTTTAGTACAAATCTATTGGAGTGATTCGCTCGATCGAAATCATATTCATAGAATCTTTTCAAGTTCTTTCAAATATTCTTTTGGGATTGTTATATTTCCTTCTTTGAAATTTCTATCAAGCCAATCCTTAAAAATGAAACAGCCTTCTATTGTATGTCCCAACATTTTGTGGTAGGGTTAAAAATTGGGATACTCCTTGTCAACTTCTTCCAGCCTCTTCGATTCTAGAAATCTGAACTCGAGCTTCTTCATTAAGTTTCTGAACAACTTTAGCATAGCCTCATCTTTAAAAGATCATACCCTCTTCTTTCATTCTAAAAGACTCAAACTCACTCTACCCTCTGCTCGGTGTGGTCCTCCCCGGTGTGACTATTGGCTGGACTGGCCATACTATTGTATTTTTGGCTGACCATGTTGTGATGATTACTGGAGACTTTGGTGAGAATGCTCTGCATGTATCTTTATCAGCTGCATTCCCTTATAAATTTTTGTCACTATTCTGGACTTCTACTCGAATATTATGGTTGTCCTGGTCTTATCTGACTTCTCTTGGGAATCCATGTGTTTAACTTCCTCTTGTAAACTATTGGCTTTTGTTAGCAGCTTCTTGAAGTTTTTTTATGGTGAGTCCCTTAAGCAAGAAAGCTACTGGCCCATGGATGCTTTGGAGTAGAGTCTCAATCGCATGTTGTTCCTGTAGTTGACGTTCACATTTCATGCTAAGGTTTCTCCACCTCAAGATGTAATCCACCAAGGTCTCATTAAGGTTTTACCTTTCCACTTTGAGATCTCCATGTTGACCTCACTTTTGGTTGAGGTTTAGTTTTCCATCTTTAGTAGCCTAAGGTCTAGTCATAGGATTTTCCTATTGGCTATTCCTTGAAAATTAGAAAAGGAACCCTCACCTTTAGAAACTCTGAACTCTTTTATACTTAACTTGAAGTTACCTATATTGTTCCAAACCTCTAGCACTTAGTAGGTGGGGCCACTATAGAGGAAGCTTAAGGGGAGTCCTCATAGGACTACTTGGCTTAAGGTCCCCATAGTTGTAAAACCATAACCAAAAATAAAAATCATTCACGATAAAATTTACTGCCACAACATTCAAAATATAAGACAACTCAAAGTTTAATCACAAACATCACAAAACAAAAATTGTAACTAAATCAAAACGTCTCTATCGGATGATCGGGAATTCCTTGGAGGAGGTAACCTATTGTTACTAACGAGATTTCTTACATTCTAAATGAAGGTATGGAACTCATTAATTTGAGTTTAGTAAATTCATTTGGATTAAGTGAATCCAAAATAAAATAGTGGTGCTAAAAATGAGGGAACCATAGAATGCTAATCGGTGTAGCTCTAATCAACTTTAATATGCCTCATAATATTTAAATAACCATGACCTTTAGGGATATCTCATTTGACATCATAATTTTAAACTTTAGAAAACCTAAACTTACCACTACAAGGAGCTTAGTGCTAGCATTGTGGGTAGCACGACCATTTCAACAACAAAATATGTCTACATCAACTAAACCACTTTTTATTTAAAATTAAATAACCAAGTCATAGGACTTCGAGGTGGTTTGCTGATCCAACCAAAATCCTCAACCTTTTTTCTAGGCCTTTGTATAGCTTTGCTATAAAATTTAAACCCTAACTCATCTTAAGATTCTGAGGTTATCGTTTATCACGACCTAAATCTTCACATCTCACCTATTTGTGCGATCACTTCACAGAAATGTAAGCCCTAACTAGTAAAATTGACAGGATGAAAAATTTAAATATTTCTCTCCAAAACTGAAGCCAAACCATAGGGTAGCTTGAAAAGTCACTGAGGTCCTCCTCTGGGTCTGTGACATCACCTAGTTCTTCCTCCTTTAGATTCTACAATAAATCTTCCAAATTTGAGTCATTCCCTTTTCACACCTCCTAGTCCGATATCGTTGAAAATTCCTATCCTTTTGATCTCTTTGAAGATAATATTCCCTAATTTTTATTGAGAGTTTCCTCAGGTGATTTTGGTAATCTAAGATGTAATTAATTATAGAGGCTTTCCCTTAAAGGAAGCTCTTATGAACCCAGCTTAATATAAAACCTATTTAATTTTTTGTATTAAATATGGGAACTTATCTTCTTATAAATAAAATGGCTTTCGCAGACTAAACGGTTGTCATATATTTCTTACTTTATTTGATCGAGCCTCACCCTCAATTTTTTTATCTGTATTTTGGGATAGAAACATGGTTTGAGGTCTAGTGCTCTTTTATTTAAACTATGAAAGATATGAGATCAGTTTAATTTCATATTTTTCTAATATATATATATATATATATACATAATTAAATGTCTTTCCGAAGCGGGCAATGAGACTTCGATTTCGGCGACCGATAGCTTCCAACGTGCAACTCCTCAACCAAAATAGTGCCAACCAGCTTATGGCAACTCTGCTGAGGATTAGCTTCTCTCTCCATATGAATCACAAAATACTATCTTCATACATTGGTAATGTGTTTGTTTCCCCCATGAACCAGATTACCCTTCTTCCATTGGCATGCTTGACTCATTTATTTTTTGGGTGAGTACGGTCAACTCTTTCGGACTTCAGGACTGTCTTTTCAATCATCTTTAAACAGGAAGGTTCAAGAGGCCTTTAAGGAATTTTAAATCCTAGTGTGGGGTCAGAACCCTAATATGTGTGTTGGTGGACTAGATCCATCTGGGCATTGTGCACTGTAAAGTTGGTCCCACACTGGGTCCTGAACTTCACTTTTTCTCTTTCGAGTTTGATTTACTATTTTACAAATTAAATTGAATTGTGTCGTACTACGCGAGCTCTTTAATTTTCTTCACATTAATTAAATATTTCTATTTTCAAACTAGTTTTACTAAAATCTTAAAATATTTATAAATTAACAAAAGACTTTCACGGTCTATAGATCGACCTCTATTAATTTGTAGTGCTCGCACTAAGATTATTAGGTATTGGAAAAAGCACTAACCCTAGAGCTTTCTTTTTTATAAGCTATTGGAATGACATTCCCAATGCTCACTTTCTTGTGCCATGGCGACAAGCCGTAGTGTCTGCAATGTCACCCCAATCATCAAGTTTGGAGCAGGATTTGATGAATTTGAGGTTATTATTTTAAAAGCCCCTTTTGTCGTGATGAAAGTCACCGCTCTAGAGGTTCAGGAACCGTCTACTAAGTTAAACCTCAAATGCCCTCTGGATTTCCCTTCTCATAAGAAAGTCAAGACTATTACCACAATGACACCTATTAAGCCTGTTGTTCCCGTTTCTGCTAAGGGAAATGAAGTTATGATCATCAAATACCACCCGACTGAAGGATTGGTTGTTCTGTAGTTAGTATTTGAAATCAAATCAAGTTCTTAGATCGCAACATTAACCCAAACCTAAAGGAGAAACCGTAGCCAGAAGGTTCAGAGGGATTTTGAAGCTCAGACTTCTAAGGATGTACATGTTGATGACGGTCCTCATTAGGAGTCAGAATTATTGGAGATCTACCCACTTCTGCAAGGGTGTAGGTTCCATCCCTTAATGGATACTAATGGGTTCAAAAGTATCCAAAAGATTGCTGCTACTTTATCATCACCTCATGGACATGGTGGGGAGAGGAAGAAGCTTGCTCCTATCACCCGAGTCAGTACAAATTTCTAGAGACTAGCTGCCAAAGAAGGTTGTTAATTTTACGAGTTACTGAAATGAGTGGGATGTGTAATATCCCCTCACATGAAGAGAGATATTCTTAGAGACGTCAGATCTATCAGACAATCTCAGAAATTAGCTAAAGCTTTGCTAGCTCTCATTCCCGTCTGGTTTCGCTTAAGAAGCAGAGTTGATACCACCATTGTTGCTACCGATTCTTCTGTCACTAGACCCGCAGGTCGTCGACCAGTTAATTCACGCATGGGTCCGAGAATTATACCAATTACCGATCACAAGGATGTTCTTAAAGTATTGAAGGAAAAGGCGAAGTGATCACCCTGTACTGTATTTGGTCTGCACCATGGGGAGCATACTTCTCTTTGACATGCTGATGTTTCTGCTGAGACACTCCGTCTCAAGACATCACTGTCAAAGAAAAAGGTGTGGGTACCCAAGGTCACCGTACTAATATGGTCTAGTGAGCCTAAATGGTAAGATCATAGAATGAAGCAAGGGTCTGAATTATCTACCATTGTCGCAGCAATTGCTAGCAAGATGGATGATCAAGTAGAGGATGTTCATCAAAGTCCTCTAGATCTTAAGGTTCTATAAAAATCAACAATTGAAAAAGAAATTCAAAAGCTTAGGGTTGACATTTTTGAGTTGGCCTAAGAACATAGAGTTTTCATTGATGATGATGAAGACTTTGACTTCAATGATTACCTCAAGGAAGATTTTAGGGATATCCATGTCATCGAAACCAGAGCTGCTGCATCTGCATGTGACGCTCAACCTGGTATTCGCCTATTGAGAAGCATTGTGTAGCTTTGATTTTTGCCGCCCAGAAGCTCGAACATTACATTCTTTCTCATAAGGTAAATCTAATTTCAAAAGTTAATCTGTTGCAATATTTGATTACATGACCAACACTCTTTAGACGACTAGCAAGATAGTGGAAGATTTTATTTCAATTTGATATAACTTTTGTTCCCCTCCATGCTATCAAGAAACAGATTTTAGCAGAATTTTTTGTTGCACACCCACTTCCAGCTGGGTCCCCTCTTAATGATGAACTACTCGATGAACAGGTATTACGGATGGATTTGTACAATGCATAATATTAGGAGATGTGATTTGATGAGGCTTCATCAACCATAAAAGATAAAGGATCGGGAGCGGTTATACCAGGCAAAGTAGGAATTGGTTCAATTTTCATCACGCCGAATAAGTGCATGCTGATATTCTCCTATCACCTGACAGAGTCATATACAAATAATGAGGTAGAATATGAAGCCTTAATTACCAGTTTGTAGTTGGTGATCTCAATGGATATAATAGATATTGCCATCTATGGCAATTCTGAACTCGTCATTTAACAAGTCGTCAGACTGTACAACATTTTGAAACCAAGATTAGCAAAATACCACTAATAAAAAATGAAGCTGCTCGAACAGATCCCAAATGTAACTTTCTACCGGAATCCTCAGGGAGATAATGCCCATGTCAATGCTTTAGCATCCATTGATATTATAGTACAATGAATACAAGTTTTGTCTTGAATCAACTTCAAAAATCTACAAAAGCTCAGAAAAGAAGAAGAAACGTTGATTGCAGTTGCTGATATCAAAAAAGATTGACATAAGCCAGTAATAGAACATTTGCAGACTGATAAGCTTCCAGATGACAAGTCAGTAGCGTAACACATCACAAGAAGGGCTATGTCGTATGCTTTAGTGGGTGATGTTCTCTACAAAAGATCATTCGATCAAAAGTGGCCAAAATGTTTGAGTAGAGCAAAGGCACAAAATATTGTCAAAAAAGTACATGCTACATTGTGTGGCGCTCACTAGTCAGGACTGAAGATGAAAATGAGGATTAAGAGACTTGGATATTATTGGCTGGTAATGATGTCTGACTGCATGTATACAGCCAGAAGATGTCACCAATCCTAAGTGCATGGGATGGTCTTGCATCAACCTCTAAATGTGCTACACCCAATTTTCACCTCGTGGACATTCGAGTGTTGGGGCACGGACATAATAGATTCGATAGAGCCTTCATCCCTTAAAGGACACAAGTTTATACTTGCCGCTACAAATTACTTTTCCAAATGAGTAGAGGTAGTGCCATTATCATAGGTTACAACACAACACATGCTTCCATTTTTTAAAATCCAAATCATCTAACATTTCAGATTTTCGCAAAGAATAATTTCTAACAATGGGAAAACCTTTAAGAGTGCGAAAATCAATAATCTTTTTAAGCAGCATGAGATAGACTGGAGATACTCTACAATCTACTATCTTGTGGCAAATGGCCTGACAGAGGCCCTCATTAAGACATTGGTATATATTTTGAATAAGATACTGGACGAAAACAAAAGAGATTGACATAACAAAATGTTAGAAGCCTTGTGAGCATACCGAACAACATTCTTGACTCCCACTCAATGTACACCTTACGCACTTGTGTATGGGTCCGAGGTTCTACTACCGTTATAACTCTAGATGTCGTCTCTCAGAGTCACTATCGCTAATCAAATTACAACAGAAGAAAGTTTAAAGCTCAGACTTGAAGAATTGGAAAGTCTTGAAGGAAAGAGACTAGAATCACAACAACATTTGGAGCTTTACCAAGCAAGGATGGTAGAAGCTCATGAAAAATTTTTCCACCTAAGGATGTTTAATGTTGGTGATCTTATTCTCGTGCTCAAAAGACCTATTCTTGTATGCCTGTTGACCTCATTTATTGTTGATGTTTAATTTTTTTTCTCTTTAGTAGCCTAAGGTTTAGCCATAGGACTTCCCTATTGACTATTCTTAGAAAACTAAATAAGGAACCCTCACCATTAGAAATTCTACACTCTGCTTTACTTAATTTGAAGTTCCACATATTGGTCCCGACCTCTAGCACTTAATAGGTGGGGTCACTATGGGGGAACTCAAGATGAGTCACCCTTAGGACTGCTGGACTTTAAGGTTGACCCTGGGAGTTGGCTTGGAGCTAAGGCACTCACAACACTCACCACACTTATCTGTACCCACAATCACTCACAGCCTTAAACTTAAATTTCTAGCCTAGGTTCCTTGATTTTTTTTTGGATACTCATGCATGGTTCCCCTAAACCTACCAGCCCTAGGGTTATGGTTGGGCTAAGACCACTATGTAGAGGACCCAAAATGGGGTTTCCATTGGTCCATGTCTTGTTGGTGATGGTTGGTACCTTAACTCTACAAAAATACCCTTATTGGTCTTTTACCCCTAAAACACCCCCAAATTACCGAAATATCCCTCTTGGGCCAAAAATGCCAAAAATTCCAAAAATTCCCACAAAATTGCAATAAATTCTAAATATTACCAATTTCATTTTTCCTCAACTACCACATGACTCAATTTGGCCAATTTGACCATCTTTAACTAAAATCCCCACATTTTCCTTTGAGGGCCCAAATTCCCTAAATTCAACCCAAATGTCCATCAATTTGATATCAATTAGCCCCACTTCCAATCCCAAACTCAAATTCACTCTTGAGATGGTCAAGCTAAATCAAATCCAAGCTTAATTGGCCCATTATTTGAGCCCAAATTTGATTTAGGTCAAAACCCTAATTTTGACCATATGACCTAATCTTACCAAATTAAACCTATAGCCTAGTCAATTGGCCAAAATTAATGTTGTAAAATCTTCATAACATTCCTACAAAATAAAATCAACCATCAATTGACCTTTGTGATGCCTCAAATCCATTTGATTTTGGCCTAAATCCAAAATTCCTAGATTGGCTGTCCCCAAATTTCACTAAATTGATATCCTTAACCTCCAAATTGGCATCCAGTTCATGTTGAAAACTCTTCATGAGGTCCCTATTGACCATTTACAATAATCAATTTGGACTTATCCCAAGGCTAACCCAAGCTAGACCCAAGCCTAGCCCAACATGACCAAATTGATTAAAATTCAAAATTCCCTCAAATTGATCCTTCAATTGAGCTCAAAACCACTTTTAATCTTCACAAAAGTTGTTCCTTATGATAATATATACAACTTTGATCAATCAATTGGGTGAATTTACATGGTCAACCATGCCCAAACCCAAGTTTTGGTCATTTGCACTCACTTAGACCCATGCACTAAATGTGACCTAACCACCCTAAAATCACCAAATTAACTCTACCACAACCATTAGTTGGACTTAGTGACCAGTACAAACACCATAAAATCACCTAAATCAAGCCATGGACCAAAGGTCCCCCAAATCAAGGGATATTATTTCCAAAATGCATGTGCTTAAGATATCCTTAGCAAAATTAGGTATTATTGCACTAAATTGCTGTGACATATTCCCCTGGGTTCGCTACGCTCCTTGCCACCTCCCCCTGACCAGCCGGCCAGCCTAGTGGCCGAAAAAGCTCAAAACTGCGAGCCACATCCTTGGAACCTCACCCAAATCAAACCTAGAGGCCAGCTCAGCCAAACCAATTGATGGAGCTCCTCTGCCCTCCACCTAAGCACCATAATGCACCCAAGCTTATGCCCTGAGAGCCACTCCCATGACCATTTTTATAAAAACTCACCTCCAAGGCCATGGGAGGGGTGCTGAAATTTCTTTAGTGTGGCCTACCCAAACTTCACGCAGAGCTTCCCTAAGATCCCCTTAGTGCATTCCAACCGTTTTCCCTCACTAATTCCCATTGTCGGAGCTCAATTATGAGCTTGGAACCTTACCGAAAACTAGGATAGAACCCAATACACCTCCACAGTCCACCCAAACTCAAATTAACTCTACCCACACCTTCAAAATAGTGAAATAAGCTAAAACCCCATAAAATCCCCCTTCCACAAAGCTCCTACCATAGCTCTAGACCAACACCCAAATCCGGTCGTGATCAAATTCATACCAAAGCCTTACACCAAGACCAGGGACTTAATCCTTAGCCTCTTTGGATAACAATGAAAGTGCCAAGACCCTCTGATTGAAGCTTCACTTCTCAGAGCAAAGGTATAAAACCTCACCTCATCTCGAGCCTATTTCGATTCTCCATTTGATTAGGCTAAATTTAATTGCATGATTACTGTATGGATGTGTTTGTACTTAGACAAGTCCGTAAGATCAAACCTAAAGTGATTTGGTTGAGTCTAGGCTGAGATCTTAGGTTTTTAGTAGGACGGTCACAAGATCATTCTATCGGGGATGATGATGGGGAGCCGTTTGATGGAGCTTTTATCAAATGAACGGAGCAGATCCAGCTGGATAGCACTTCGAGGCATAAACAGCAGGACGCGTGGCTGCTGGTGTGGACGACGCCGTCAAATAGGATCGCGCTGTGTGGAGTTTCGGAGCTGCTTAGGATCTAGTCAGCACGTGTGGTTTAAATAGAGAAATAAGGCTTTTTTTATTTATTTAAACTCCTTAAACTTCAAAAATCCATAACTTTGAGCACAAAAATCACAAAATAAAATAAAAATACCCTCTTACTTAGTGAACAAATGAGATTAAGATGGAGTAAATTTCAAGTTCATTTGATGCATAAAATATTTTTAATTAATTAAACAATGTTTGGGATCATTTGATTCTCCATGCATATTGATACATCACATTGGATTGAAATTTTGGCATGTTGTAGCCTCTGTCAAGAGAAACATACTCTCATTTTTCCAAAGTCAGAGGAGGTTCCTATATAGAGAGCCATATGTTTCAAGATCTTGCAAATTATTTCCTTAAAATAATCATGAAAATTAGCATATTAATTAGAAAATTCTAAGAAAATTTTGGAAGGTCCACTATGACCAGAGAAGCTTTTGAAAATAATTTTATGGGTTAAGTCATTTAAAATGCACTTAAATTTTACAAACACTAAATCACTAAAATAATTAAATTTGGAAAATATAAAAATTTAAATGACTTGATGTTTGATCTCTACTGTGATTTATGATCTAGAGAACTTACCATTAAAATTTCAAAATATTTTGAGTTCATTTGGTAACTTAAGTTGATTTTTAAAGATAAATACCACTTTTGACACCTAAATGATTTTTTAAAAATCAAAATACAACTAAAAAAATTATGAAACTTAGTTTTTTGAGTTCTCTGTGATGAGGGATAGTTTATAGAAATAAAATAATATTTAGAATAAAAACTTGATTTTTAGCCTATTTTAAATATTTAAAATAATTAAAAATTCATAAGAAACACAAAAATAACAAAATTCATAGGAATATTCTAAATTGTTTCCTAATCACTTAGGAATAGTTAGAATATTTTTTCTTGATTTTCTAAGTAAAAATATTGAATTTCAAAGCTTAAAAATAATTTTTAAAGGCTAAAAATGAGTTTTCACTAAAATAATTCCAATAAATCAAAGAAAAATAATAAAAAAATATGAAATTTGCTCCTCTGGGTTCTATATCCTCAAGAAGACTTTTTAAAGGCACAAAACTTAATTTTCAGCATTTAAAATTTTTCATTTTTATTAAATAACCCAGAACATAAAATAATTCTGATAAATCACAGAGAATTCAAAAAAATTATGAAATTTGGTCCAAAGGCTTCTCTGGTAAAAAGTTCTAAGGATTAGAATTTACCTCCAGTAAAAAGTTCAAAGGATTAGAATTTACCTTAATCAAGTTAGGAACTTTCTTTGAAAAATCTTTCTTTTGCATAAAAAATAATTATATAAAATAAATTAAATATTGAAAAATCGCATTTTCTCCTCTGATGTCTTAATTGACCCATGAATGAGGTGGGATAAAAATTTCAAAGTCATTTGAATTGAATTTAACAAATTATGAAGTGTTAGAGCCTTAGGGGTAAATGTGTATTTTTGGAAATTTAGCCTTAATTAACATTTAGGCTTAAGTCAAGGAGGGAAATGGGCAACCTCTGATCTTAATCAATTTATTTGATATTGGGAAACCAATCTCACCTTCTCAATTAAGTTAATAAATTTCTAAATTATTAAAATTTGGAAGTTTATTAAACTTAAATGATCATGAACTTAGGGGTATGACTTTTGAAGTCAACAATTAATTAATTTAATATGCTTATTTTGATTTTCAAAAAAAAATTCAAATCATGAATCATGACCACTTATAGCTTAACCTTTTCAAAACTAATTAAGACACTCGCCTAAGTCTTAAGGGCTTAATGGTGACTTAGGCCAAATTAGGATTATAGAAATAAACATAACATAATCAGCATCCTTGAAACACCACTAAGCCTAATTAAAATAAAAATTTGGCTAAGTGTTCAGGTTACACCAACTTGCTCTTTAAGGAAATTCACTCACATAATTTTTAAATTAAATGATAAATGTTAATCACCCCTTTCCTAGAGATAATTAAGACATCAATGTTCACTGAGCATTAGAAGTATTCACAGGATGAACCATTAAGCAATATAATAAGTTTAAGTGGACTCGAGGCTTTTCACTAGTTGGTGAGAGGGAGGCATTGACCTACTTGCTCCTTCTAACTTGTTGGATATCTCAGAGATTTATTAAACTTAATATACT